>CM038468.1:5451059-5754012 GCA_021464415.1 Lonicera japonica | reverse complement strand
GAAATATATATATATATATACACATATGAGTCCGTTTTTAGTATCGGGTGGACCTTTTTACTATATTTTTCGTCTTAAAAACATTGGGAAATGTTTTTTACGCCGAAAACACGTCATAAAAAGAACCGGTCCACACTTGAAAATTTCCGTATATATATTTTTAATTTTTAAAGAGTAATGATATTAATATTTTACAAAAATATTTTAAAATTATTTTTAGTAATATTTTTTATAGATCTTTGATGCACTTTTTTGTCACTAAAGATGATTTTAGAGATTAGAGTATTTTTGTGGAGTACTAATATCATTTCTTTTTTAAAATTAATTAATTTATACATTTTATGGTGAATAATTAATCATATCTATATCTATATGTTTTATATATAAAAGTACAAATGCGATAAGTGTTTTCCCATCTTTTTTTTTTTTTACGAACAATTATGTCCTTAATTAGTTTTTAACACATACTTTTAATCGTATTAAAAATAAATTGAAAATATTTTTATTTGACTAAATGACACTAATGCATCCCAAACTAAAAGAATGTATCAATTTGCACTCTAAATACTCCTTTTGTCCCACAAAGATAGACCCATTTTATTTTCATACAGATTAAGAAACTTCATTTAATGTAATTGAAATCATAATTTTTTTTCACAATTTTCCTATTATATCCTCATTTACTTTCTTTCTATAATGAATACATTGGATTGAAATCACATGCCCCAAGAAAATATGAGGGAAATTTTGGAGTTGATTACTCTTTTGGAGTTGATAACAATGTAATTAAATAAGGGTATATTAGGAAAAATGAAATTGTAGTGCATTCTTTAAAAAGCAAGTGGTCTATAATTTGGGACGGATAAAAATGAAAAATTAGTCTATCTTTGTGGGACGGAGGAAGTATTTTTTATCAACACTTTGCACCCTATGGGGTGCAGGGTGCAAAGTATGTATATTTTTTTCGACAATTTGTATGTATAAGATGCTAAGTGTCGAAAAAAAATATTTATGGTACAAATTAATACATTCTTTAAGTTTTGAGTGCGCGCATTAATATCATTTAGTCTATTTTATTATCCTTTAGTTTTAAATTAAACTCTACTTTATTTGCCCCAATTTACCCACTCTTCCTATGTCTGCTTCCTGAGAAATAAAGTAAAATAGAGAAATTGTGTATCTTGTTTTCATTCCTTCCTTCCTTCGTACTCGAGAATGGATATATATATATATGGAAAGGAGGACAAATAATTTCTCAGACAAATTATTAACTTGTTCCTCCTTCCCTGAAACTCAAAATCCTAATTTCACATCAAACTTTGAACTTTTTCAGTTTATAATTCTAATATATTAATATAAATTACAAGAAACTCCTAATTTAAAATTCTAAAAACGAACAAAAACTCAAATTAGACAAGTACAAAAGTTGACACCAACTACTAGAAAAGAGTATTGCTAAATTTAAAAAGTAGATGAACCCGCAAGTCCACCATTTCATTTGAATGGTGTTACATTAAGTTTGTTAAAAGAAAAAAAAAATTACAAAAGTTAAACTATCATTTTCCTTCCGGGTATCATACTTTCGTGGTGGCGGCAGTGTACATCAACCTCAACTTTGATACTTACTAAACAAAAAAGTGAACCTATTAAATTTAAAATGGCACAAAGAACACTACATATGGGGTGAGGTATGGTGGAAGATATCTCATTATATAAAATGAAGAGGGTGTAAATAAGAAAAACAAGTCAGTTTTTCAACGGGAATGGAACCAAGTATTATTGGCGGCTGAAAATAGCACCCCCTTCAAAAACGAAGCACGCGTGACCATGTTATGCTTTTCGCAACTTTCTTTTGTATATACAAGTGCCATACACTACATTGTATTTCATTTGTAGATGTAATAATCCCCACCCCAAAAAATTATATATATACCACGTATTATGGATTTTGGGGTCTAACAACATGCTAGTTTCAAATGAGAAATTTTAAAAAAGAAAAAAAAATAATAATAATAACAATGAAAATGAAAATGAAAATTAGAATTAGAAAAAAATAAAACAGCTTCAAGAATGAAAACCACCAAATCATACAATTTTAAGAACTATAATAAAGACAAGAACCATTACACGAATTCTCTTGATAGTATGATATTTCAAAATTTGTGGAGACCAAAAATACTAGAGAAGAAGGAATTAGCGTTTGTTGACGGCAATCTAGCTTTCTGCATCGTTTGCTTCTTATACTGTTTGTATAATTGTAACGACGACGATGTCCGAGCTAATTCGCCCCTTAACCTCTCATTTTCTGTCATGTCACGTAGAAGCAAGAAATGCTCGGATAGTTTTTTCCTAACCTCATTTTCATCTATATGCGTTGTCGCATCAACATCTAGTCCAGCAGTTAGGAGAAGACCCGCTGCTCCCTCTTTTCCTCTTGTTACTGGATTTGCTGAGGTCACTCTTAGGTTTGAAAGACTCCTTTTCAAGGGAAAATTCCAAAAAGGCTTGTTGAGGAGAGACATTGGAATGATAAACTTGATTCTGCACACTACTTATAGTTGAAATGCTTGAAGCCATGGTTGAAACAGCTGGATGATAATGCTTTGATAGAAGATTCAGCTCCCACAGCACTGAAGCAAGCGCACCACTAAGATTCGGGTCCGATGCACAAGGCTGATATTTCTGCAAGGCAGGAATATATACATATATAAACCATCATTTTGTTTGCGTTATGGAACTTTAATTGATTGAAAGAAGGTTGCGTAGAAGGAATTTTAAGGTTGACACATCTGAATTTTCAAAACAAAACATTCAACTGAGCTCTTAACACCAATAAGTATCCAACCGCCCATTTTCTCTTAAAGGCTTGTTCAGTTTGGGCTATATATTTTCCACGCAGGAAAAGATTAAAATGGTGGCCATATTTTCCCCTACTTGAGGTAAAAACAAAAAAAATATACAAAGTGATGAATAACTGACACACTATTAAGTATAACTATATAATTTTAAACAAAAATAATGAACAAAGTTCAATGCTGAGGGTATATCTCTAAGACTCCAATGGTATAATCAAAATACCAATTATGATCAATTTTAATAATGTTGGCTGAAAAAACTTAACCCAATGGCATAATCAAATTTTAGCAATCCTTTAACCAATAACCCAATTTACCTCCTCCATAATCCAGAATTAAACAACCTTTTTCGATAATCAAAATTGTGGTCCCACTAATTCTATTGGCTGAAATAAAATATAAGAGAATCTTTTCAAATTTTAGATAATATTTTACTCCTATTAAAAAAATTAAAATTGATTAATTTGTGGCCAATCAATGTAATGCACCCCACAAATTTGGTTATTGAGAAAAATTAATCATTGGGGAGCCTACATTTTTAACTTAACAATTTACTAAATGAATAATCAAAAGTCATTTTGATTATTCAATTTTGGTTGTTCCATTGGGTATGCTCTAATTAGGTGAGAAATACCTCACTGCTACACTTTTCACCAAAGTCAAAACTTTATCTTACATGAACCAAATCAGCCCTAAAAGGGGTACAAGGTGAATGCGTACTCAACATCACCCAGCAAAATTCTAAAGATACTAGTGTCTAACTTTTCTCTTCCTCAGTTTTCCTCTTCCAATTTATTACAGGGCAAGAGGAAAATAATCCAGGTTCATGGGTTCCCATCATCAGTTCATCATGCATGAGTGAAATCTTGCATATATTTAAAAAGAAACAAGAAAGGCTTACCGCAATGGGGCCAGAAACAGAGCCACCTCCAGCATCATTTTCTAACAGATTCCGGCATTTGACATTCTTCTGAAGAAGATGCTTTAAAGTAACCAAGGCTACAAGAATTCCCAGAAAGAACCTCATATTATCACTATGTAAGACAGAGAGATGATAGGAGATATTTACTTGAAACAAAATTTGAAGCATACCAGACATGGACTCGGCAGACCCAAAGCATAATGAGAATGTGGCCAGACGTTTTATGAATGCAGCTGCCCTTTGCATGTCATGTTGTCTATCATCACACAACATGATCTTTAAAGCTTCAGCCAAGACTTCACCCTGATCCCTGCTTCACAACACAGGTATAAACGATTATATAACTGCTGCCTTGCACATTCTCTTGGGAAAAAAATAATACACCTACAGATTTGTATTTTTTTTTCCTATTAATTCACACACCCAAATTGGATAGAAGACACAATGTGTGCGTGAGTATGAGTGAGAGAGAGAAAGACGGGGTGTGGAGTAAAAGCAAACAGTTGCAAGTATGATAAACAACACCACCTGAGTTCGGCAAATAAGTAATAAAAGGAAAATCATACTAAAATGTATTGAACAAAAAGTATTTTGTAAAGACGAACCACATGAAAAAGGTTTGGGGCAAAAAGGTATTCCTTATTTCCTTTCAGACATTTATTAGGTTACCGAGATTTTCACACACCAAACTTCTGAAGGAAAAACACAGAAACACACCACTAGAAGAAACGGGTTCGGAAAAGGACTATTGCTAAAAAAAAAACAGTATAAAACCATCAATCAGTAAACTACAAGGCCTACATAAGGGGATCAAACATCAATTAACTTGAGGCAATGCAAGACATGCACATTATAATCTTCTCTGAGGGTCATAGGTCATGCGCACATGTCCATTTTCATGAGCTTATATACTTTTCATTGAAGATTTAATAGCCAATCCCAATCCCAAGGCACGCAACTTATGCATGTGTATATATAAATATATCAATAACTTCAATAAAATTAAAGATTGTCATAGGCCTGGCCAAAACATTGGGTACATTCAGCACCCATGCAAAAGGACAACTGATCAGGTATAGCTGGGTTGGTTCATCCAGTTCTTGAAGCTCACAAGGGAAGGTTTACCATATCACTGATGCTCATATTTTAATTGCCACAGATTGCTAGCATGGACTAACAATGGGAAAAAGATTTCACTGCTTCAATAGCAAAATAAATAAAGAAAGAAGACAGTATTCATGCTAACCTCCCCGGCCTGTACTCGAGTATAAGTCTGTAAAGCTGCACAAAAAAATCCTGTAAATCAACATTCAATGCATCAAGGTTGTTCCTCATCACTTTGAAAGCAACAACGCAACACCTTAAGCGCTCTGATACTGTTAAATATTTGGAACAATCCTCGGAAGAACCAAATGAATCACTGCCACCTCCAGCAAGCTTTCTCAGATAATTCATAAGATCGGCCATAAAATCTAAATCAATCAGATGAGAGAATTTCCCAATTCCATTCAAACATGGAGCAAGTAGCGGATGGCCCCCGGATGCAGCCGTTGATACTTTTGAACTTGTTTCAGGTCTGAGCAACAAGAAAGCAGAGTATGGTAATTGTGAATACAACATCATTTAATTAACACAAGAATCACAAATCTGCACGTAATAGAGATCCTAAATGACACCGATGCAACCCCCATTCAAAGTTGCAAAAGAGTCATAACTCTGTTTATATGCTTTTGTGGTTTTTCTATTCATTCTGGAAGGGGAAAGGAAAAGAGAATAGAGATCCTAAATGACTCTCCTCTGTATTAATCCACACCAACAGAAGTTTAATCATATTTATTTTCAGCCCAGAAGAAATCCACCAAAAGATAATGAGTTTTTCCACTATATTCTCAACAATACTCTCATTCCCTAAAGTCAGTGTTCTTGAAAATTATATTTTTTTTCATGCCTGAATGACGAGAAATGTTCGATAAATAACCTATTAATGTCCTTTTCAGAAGTCAGTTAGATTCCATGTAGTACTATATTTTCTAATAAAAAGTATGTAACTGGGCGCCTAGTCCCCACCTAAGAGCTCAAGGCACTAGGCCCCATCCTGCCGCCCAATTTCTGCTTAGCGCTTTTTAGAAAATTGCCTGAAGTGAGAATATAGAAATGTCATTTTCTAATTGGAGATGCAACACCACTTCTTTATGCCTAATTGCCTACCCATCAGGAAGACCCCACAATCATCCTACACCCTATGCTCCCTTGTCTTTCTACAGGCTACAAGTCGCTGACAAAGACAATGAGGTAGATCCCTTCTCTTTAAATCCTCTATATTGTTGAGCAACAGAAAAGAAAATAATAATATAATATTGGGAACTATAGTAGCCAAATCCTTCAATCTTTATTCTCAACATCCATCAGTGGTACATACATTGGATACATGGTATGCTTCAAGATACGAAAATATGTTTGGAATACAGCAGAAAGAGCCTCAGACTGCATCCTTTTCCGCTCCATAATATCCTGCGTAAGGGATGCAACCTTGAAGTCGGCGTTGACCTGTATAAAACATTACAAATATGAGAAACACAAGCAGCATTAAAAGTCAATATTTATCATGGCATGGGTAGGTAATCACCTCTTCCCTTGTCTTTGAGATTAATTCCTTCCTACTTTTCTTCCTCTCATTATCTGGCACCGCACTTGAATCCTCATGATTCTTTCTTTTCTTAAACTTTTTGCTTTTGACTTTGATATCTGCATTAGAACTTTGAGGCCTCCCAAGATCCTCATCAAACGACAAAGACATGAAAACCTGAGAACAGTTAGAATAAAATCAAATTAGAAGAGAATAATGCGTTGTTAAATATAATAGTTAGTTCAGAGTGTATATGATCATATCCCACCAAACTTGGGCTTTGGGCATGTTATATACAACACTTCCACCGTTACCAATTCCTTTTGTCCAATGAACTTCACAAAATAATACTCAATTTTCCCTTTTTCCAACAACAATTGGAAACCAAGGATAAGTTTCCACCCACCTTTGTTGGCAATTTATGAAAGTCATATATTCTTCATTTTTATGGTGATTTGATATTTTTACGAGGCACTAACTCCTTTTATTTACTAATATACCCTATGCTTTGTATTACAGAGAATAGGACATGATGCCAGGGCACTGCTCGAAGTTGGCACAACATGCTACAAGCCCAAGACACTGTTGAGGACCAACGCTTTATAGTATGTTGGCTAAATGACCAAAAATAGCAATTACTTCACCCTGATTTTCACTTAGGCCAAAACAAACTTTTTTTTCCATCTAACATACCAAGTAAACTTTGCCCATTGTTTCACACTTTCACTTAGGTTCAAAACGTAACTTCCATCCAATTCTTCAAACAAAAGTGTGAAGTGGCAGATGACGGGGACTTTTAAATCTAACATGTGGCAAATACCTCCATTTTCTCTGGACACCTCCATCAATTCCAGCCATCACCACCATTTTCCCCGGCACCTCCATTTTTTCTCGTTCTTCTTTCATCACCACCATTTTTCATCATCTCTAAACCTTGATTACCACCATTATCATCATCTTCACCATAGCTCCACCTTCTAACCTCCATTTTTCCATAACTTTGTCCAAACATCATCTTCATCACTTGACAATCATCTTCTTCATCACCATTATTACTCCATTTCTCTCCCCTTCATCTCTCTCCTTCTCCATCATACATAAAGACACCAATTACACCCTCACCAGACCACCACGCCAGAAAACCACCTGCGGTGCCCCCTACACCTCAATTGGTTCCGGCAACCACTGTCCACTCGTCGACAGCAGTCCACCACTGCCTACACCTTCATCTCTCTCCTTCTCTACACTCTTCTCTCTCACGCAACCACACAAATTCATCACATCCGGTTCCATTAACCGCCGCCACCACCGAGCTGCCATTGTTGCTGCCATCATCACCGGGGTCAGCTCTTCCTCTCTCAACACGGGCAAAGATGGATGTTTGATGAAGAGAGAGAATGAGTTGGGATTAAAAGAGAGAATTTTGTAGAGATAGAAAGAGATAATATAAAGAGGAGAGAGAGCTGCCACGTCAGTTGTCACATCAAATTAAAAGGCCAACTCAGCAGCCACTTCAGATTAAAAGGCCACGTCAAACTTCCGTTACAAGAACTGGACGGAAGTTATATCTTGGACCTAAGAGAAATAACAGGCAATGTTTACTGGCATGTTTGATGGGAAAAAAAAAGTCTGTCGGCCCAAGTGAACATCGGGCCAAAGTACATTGCTATTTTTGGTCATTTAGCCTAGTATGTTTCCATGTGCTGGTAGTGTCGAACTCGTATTGAAAGCTAAGATGACGCATATAATTTTCGTAAAACGCAGGTGAAACATAAACATACGCATTCGACATGTCAATGTCTTCGGGAAACACTTCTCAGAATCACTTATGCAACAAATGTGATGCTACTAGGAAGCCACAATATGATAGGCTTATAACTAATTTGTAGCCAAAAGATAAGCGTATGGTCCAAAAGATTTCCATGAGAAGAAAATGAAAGAACTATGTTGAAGAGTGTGATATACATTGTTGGCCCACTACTTAACAGCTTAAGCTTTTGGGTGAGATGGTTACTAACATGGTATCAGAGCTCAGGTTCTGCAAGGTCTCGGGTTCGAATCCTCCCGCTTGCATTTGTTTCCCCCTTTGTGTTTGTGCACGAAATGCACCTTTGGTTTGGCCAGTTTGGCCTTTGGTTTCGTTTGTCTATCCACGTGCAAGTGGCTCGCATGTGACGGGAGTGTTGAAGAGTGTGATATACATTGTTGGCCCACTACTTAACAGCTTAAGCTTTTGGGTGAGATGGTTACTAACAAACCAGAAAACAAGTGGAAGCCAAGAGCATTTCTGAAGGTGAAAAGATATGAGATTCATGAATAATTCCTAAGATACACAATCACAACTAACTGTTTTAGATCATGTACCACCAGTGTACATTCCTTCCGCTAACTCTTTCTCCATTGGAATGATGCACGGAGAAACACTAGTGATTCAGATCATGGAAAGAACCACAAAAGTTAAAGTGAACATGAAAACAAACATAGAGACAGGTTCGCATTACTTTACTGTACTAGCATCTGTTGTCATTAAATGCATTAAGTGGAGTTCATACTAATTCCAGATAAAGAATGGAAAATGAGATCACTTCATTTTCACATTCCGCAGGCAGTGGCGTGCCCATGAATTTCTTTTAGGGAATGCGAAAGCGCTAGACTTTGTTTATCAAGACAAATGATAAAAATCTACAAGAGACTAAGAGAGATGGAGCAAAAGTGAGAGTGCAGAAAACACAAAAGTTCAAACTGTACTATCTTCGAAGTTTTAGGGGCATGCTGAATCTTAATAATGCCGTAACAAGTTGATAAGCTAACTTGATAACAAACATGTTAACTACAAGCACTTGAAGGAAATCTACCTCGATAGAATCAGGGTGCAGTCGGCAATTATGAGCTTTAACAAGGTCTGCAATCAATTGAATAGCCTCCACAGTAGCTTCCCCACCATGTTTTCCCTCATTGGTGAAAAGTGATTTAACTGCATCACAACAGAGTTTCCTGTGGACCAGATGTAAATGTAATTGTCCATATGAGTCAGAGATGAGGTAATGATGAAACAAGCACCAATTTTAAAGGTCAACAGGAACCAATTGCTTTTACTTAACCAAAAGGGCAAAAAAAAATGAAGTGCAAAAAAGGTAATAATATTAAAATAATTTGGTGCATGACTTCACACCATTTACTAATTTGGTACTAAATATTTTGGTAGAAAGATTTAGTGCAACACATGGAATTTTAGTTTTGAACTTTTAAGTTATTGATAACTAATTATCAATAACTTAAATACAATAGCTGCACAACAACACTTGCTTACGGAACTTACACTTTGTAATATACTTGCAGAATGCACTACACCCTATATATGGTTTATATACTCAAATGTGTATGCATACAAAAATTGGGGATTTGCTTCGAGTAATTTTTGGTAATTATATGTTTTTGGCAATGAGGCTTGAGCATCATTCAGCCTCAAGGCTTACGCCTCGCCTCGTTTAGGCAAAACGCCTCGTTTAGGCAAAACGCCTCAAACCCTCATTTAGCTTTTTACAACATTTGATTGTAGCCAGCAAGCAGTAGTAATTGTGCATGCTGGACTAGGCGATTGTAAGAAAAAGAGCTCAATGAATCAGTAGTGGAAGTGGCAGCATTCTAAAAATTGGGTGTCTACTTGTAAATACAATATGTAAGATACCTACACAACTTGATTATGGAATTTATACTTCGTAATATACCTGCAAAGTGCACTACACACCATGTATATACACGTGTATGTACTTTGGTACATTGTCATTGTGATGATAATGTTAATTCAAATATTGAGATTTGATTTAAGTAATTTTTGGTAATTTGTTTCTATTACATATCTTGTTAGGCTTATGACTCGTTCACCTCCAGGCTTACGCCTCGACTCTAAAAGGCAAAACTTCTCAAACCCTCCTTTTAGCTTTTTACAACATGGATGCTCACTGGTGAGTAGTTAGTATCAATCCTTTCTGGACTAGGTTATTGTAAGAAAGCATACGAAAAAAAAAGGCTTATGGTAATGGGCTTTGAATAATTGACTCACTATTGGAAGTGCAGTTTTCTAAAAGTCCCTGCTTAGGCTAAGTGAGTAGGGTAGCTACTAGGAAAGATGGCTGGGGGTTTTTTGCCCCTTGTTTTGAAATATAGATATTTTTTATGCTCGTCTACGGGGATGTTTGGTTAGTGAACTCTTGTGCATTTTTAATAGGTAAAGTGCGATTTCTTATAGTTATATTTCACACACTGAAGGAATTGATTCATTGACGGCCAGGTGCCTGGCGCGCCTGCCACCCACCTAGTGTTTTTTAGAACACTGGGAAGTATGGAATGCTGAAATTGTAGTTGCTCGAACAAGCGGTAGCAGCAATAGTCTAAGAACGAGCAACAGGCAAAAGCCCACCATGACCCCACACCACCTTATAAATCTTAATGAATAGCAAAGCCCACCATGGCGTCGTTTGATCCATGTAGCCGACCCCACCTAGTGGGATAAAGGCTTGTTGTTGTTGTTGTAATAGCAAAGCCACACACTTATCAATCCATTCACTAACAAATCCCCCTATAATTTTGTTCTATAAAAAGAAATCTCACTTGAACAACTGCCAACTGGTTTATCAGGCAAACTGCCCCTCTCAAATGCAGTTCTTAAATGTTTTGCAGCATAAGGACCTTTCCTAATGTTAATTTCCTTTCTTTAATAAGACCACGGCACATATCAGCTCCTCCCATCTCCATAGTACATAGTAGGACTAGTTCACAAACTTAGTCCATATATTACTTCTAATCATGGTTTAGGTTTCAAATTGAAAATAAATGCCTATGTCAGTTCAAACAACAAACGGCCAGTGGATGCTTGTGATATCAATTTATAGTGCCTTAAAGGGTGATAGAAAATTCTATCACTTATCTTTCTTTATTATTTTTCTATTTTTCAATAATAAATAAATCAGGCTATTATCTCACAGTTTATATCCACTTTCACCCAAAGGTTCATACAGTAATTGTGGTGGTGCATTTTCTAAGTATCCATAATTAGGAAGTTTGATTGGCATCTTATGCCTTCCAACATGTATTTATATGTGCACCTGACCTATATAGTTAAACAGAAAAGTGAGTTCTGGTCCCCACATGTAAACCCTGCAAATTTATGTTACATTGCAAGGATACACCCGGTGAAACAATGAATGGCACTTTGAAACTACCACCCCAAACATAAAGACCTATGAAAATCAAATCTGGCATTGACATCAAAATGTTAAATACATTATATATAATACAAGGCTATGGTGTACAGACAAATGTAAACCTATTATCTGGTAAAGATGGAAATATAAATTATGAAGGGCAAAATATATGGATAACCTTGTAACATCATCTGGGGAGCCTATGTTCTTGATAACAGCAGCTAACAAGCTTTGCCGGAAGTTAAAGTGAGGAACTGCCTCTAGCAAAGTACAAATGCAGCGAATGGCGACACGCTGAAATGTTGCCTGCTGCTCTAACGCTATCAACTTCTGCAGGTATGCCTGTAAATGTACACGGAGAGAAACTTCATATAGTGAGCATGATGACATGGCGTCACACACAAACAAGCTGTCACACATAAGACAAACATGAAGAAGGCAGCAACGCAGAAGTTTCATCATATACATCGTAACTAGGACACTTCGGCCTAGCCACCAACGGTCCAAGGCTTGTATAGCCTAGATCAGTCGGGAGATTGTTCGGCCAACTTTCTAAAAAATATATGAGACTTGTTACGCAAAGAAACCAATGGCTTGATAGACAAAATTGCTACAGATAGCAAAAAATGGAGATGCGTTATTTATGAAGTAGATCCCAAGTAACTGGGACAAGGCTTTGCTAAGTTGTGGCTTTCCGTGAATGAATAAAAGGAATGACTCCAAGATTGCAGCTAATTGACTTTGACAAAATAACCAAAAGAATCTTCTTCAACCCAAACATGACGACACAACATTCAGTAGACCGAATTATTGTCTCTCCCATCTTGGTGTGCACTTGGCAAGAGAGATGTAGAATCTTTGAATCATTTGTTGTTACACTGCCCTTACTCATACTTCATATGGAGCAAAGCTTGTGCAGAATTTGGGTTTAGTTGGGCCCTCCCCAAAAATGGCGTGAGTCTTCTTCTCTTGGAAATCAATAGCTACAATGACAAATCTAAGAGCAGGGAGTTACCTTTTGGTTATTATGGATGGAGAGTAATTGTAGAATTTAAGGGAAAAGAAGAAGAAAAGGAGTGGCTGTGGGAAAGAGTCAAATTCACGGCTTCGTTGTGGGCTTCCAACACCAAGCCTTTAAAAAATATAGAGTGGAAGACATCAAGAACAATTGGAGAGCTTTGATTTTTGAATAGTGTTCCATTGGATAATCTATTCTAGGGGGGTGTTGTTGGTGGTGAATTTTGGCTTTATATTTTTCTTTTTCTTGGATTATATGATTTGATGGTGGACTCCTTGTCCCCTCTCAGTTTGTACTTTTTTTATTTATAAATGAAGGAAAATGATAACATGTAAGCGCACATGTTAAAGTTACTATAAATGGAAATAATGAAATCTTGTATGAGAATCTGTGCCATATTTAATGCATGTTTGGAGTTAATTATTTCCAAAAATCGGTACTTAATATGTGCCCTAGGTCACACGTTAACATGACCCATAAATGAAATCTTGTTTCTTATCAAAAAAAAATATTCAGCGAATTAACAATTGTGAACTAGTCATAGAGGGCACTGGGCTGGGCCAGGGGCCCTAGTGTCTAGGCATGAGCTAGGCTAGGCCTATATGCCCTAGCTGGAATGTTTAGAGCACAAAAATTGTAAATTGTACATATGCCCATTTTAAACCAGTCTATCCCGCCTAATACTCCAACATAATTTTGGGGGACTTTATACTAGGCAAGGCAGCAGGCCGGCCCCTAGCAACTAGTAGGGGATTTTAGTTATGTATGGTTCGTAAAAGTTAACTCATGCAACAGTAAATCTTGAGCCTAAGAGCTCTCTCGTTCAAATAGCATTGGCCCTCACCTCCCACTTGGGAGGTTGTGGGTTCCATCCTCTTATTGTTCGGAGCATCCAACTCAAAACCAATTGGCTATGGGTGGAGTAGCCCCTTTCTCATATATATTGCTTTGTGAGGCTTCGATTTCCCGATGTAAGATTTATAGGTCTCAAGACGCCCCCTCACGTGGGGCATGATATTGAGCCGAACACGTGGACTCATATATTGGGTGACCTGGAGCCCATGTGGCCCCAGGGTAAATAGCCCGCCCTATAATACCATATTAGAGTTCAGAGCAATATAAGATAAAAAGGCTACTCCACGCATAGCCATTGATTTTGGGTTGGAGTAGTCCCTTTATCTCATAAATATTGCTTTGCGAGGCTTCGATAAGTAGGATATATAGTCTCAAAACATCCCAATCCCCCTCTTTCACTTGTAGACAATCAAGGAAGAGACTTGGGCCTTCCTTTTTTTAGGGGGGATTTTGGTTTTTTTTTTTTTTTGGGGGGGTGGATTGGGATTGGGATTTGACAAGATAAATAAATATTAAAAGCAACAGTTTCAGACTTGGAAAAACCAAAAGGGAAGGAAAGGTAAAGGCAAATTTGCATAAAAACAGATATGTCAAGGAAATTTGGATAGCAATTTCAAAGAAAGAAAATATACAACCTAGCATCTAAAATCTATATTAAGATCCACAGTTAATATCTCCTGAAATGCAAGTCCAAATGTGCAATCAAACCTTGTAGACTGACAAGAGAGTGGACTCATAAAAGCGCATTTTTTTAACAGCCTTAGAAACAATCATTTCCTGCTCCTTTTCAGTAGGCAGCCTGATGCGATAGCTGTTTTACACGTTGAAGGACGTTAGAAACTTGGACAATATGCAAACAGAGAAAAGAAATATTAGTTAAAACATTGCAGTTGAGCACTGTGTGGTAAATACAAAGTTTCCTACCCAGGAATGATGTCTTTGAAAACAGCCAACAAAGACTTCAAACCAAGTATGACTATAGTATGATCTCCATCTTTAGAAATTTGCAGCATCTCTTTGAGAGATTTGATATTGGATTCAGGATCCATAAGCAGTGTTGTCCCCAGCTCTGCAAGTCTATATTTCTTTGTCTCATTGGCTTCCTCAACCGTGAGATCCTTCTTCACCTCAGCCTAGTCAAAGAACCAGATTTGCCATGTATGCAATTTCAGAATTCATATGAGGTTAAACAGTCTGTTTTCTGCTCAATATGAGAACAACATGAAAAGAAATTAATTTCTAGAATGAAATGGTATTTCAAAAAAACTTCCTCGTTAGGAAAATTTATTGGTAAAAAAGAATTTTCATCAATCCTTGGTTCTGTGAACTAATCCTCCAAATACAATGGTATTAGTTGACCTCTAGCAAGTGTTTCCAAATTATCATAAACCAAAGACAACTAACCAAGCGAGCAGCACAAGTAAAAATACCAGCACATCAACTTGAGGAGTTTGGTGCACTTCCTCAACTTCAGGCACCTCCTTCGCTTGTTTTTTTGCCTCTTTCCTGAGCTTTTTAAGCTTTGCATGCTTTTCTGCTTTGGTCAACTTCACAACACTTTTACCTGTACCATCGTCCTCATTGCCAACTGTGGCTTCATCTTCATTTTGTGCACTTCCAGATATTTTGGTCTTTGGTACTGCATAAATGAACAGAAAGAATAAGCTGTGAGAAACCTTCATAACCAATGTGCAAGTAGTATCGCACAAACGACAGGTGACCAGCATAACTACCTGTCCTGTAGTAAAGTTTTCCATCTAAGGTCTTCACAGGGAGGGCATCTACAGGATCAACCTCTAGCCCACTTTCCTCATTTTTTTCATCAAGTGACTTCTTTCTCAACCGTCTCTCATACAAAGACTCCAAAGCATCTTCTTTTGCATTAGCAACACGTGTAACATGCCTTTTCAAATTAAGATATAATGTTACTACACGGGAAACGTCTAAAAGAAGATGAATGTTGCATTCTTACAATCTAACACCAAACAAGCTTACAATCTAAGAGAACTTTCCAAACTAAGTATAAAATCTAGGTTTAAAGGATTATTACTTTTAAATAATGGAACCAAGTTGGTCTCCAATATACCAAAAAAAAAAACATTACACAAAGTAGGCAAAAAATAATGTAATATATGTGTGTGTGTGTGGATATTGCAAGATTAATATAACTATTGGAATTTGGATACTAAATGCCATACTAGCAAGTTTGATATTTGGGGAGAGGAGGGGGGGTGGTTTAATATATGTTGACATTTTAGTTAAAAAAGTGGTAAGCCTGGTTGACAAGTATTTATGCTACTAAATTCAAGTTTTTGAATGAAGGATATTACCGTCTAAGTATAAAAAATCATCACAAAGATTTAAATAGTAGCTTAGGCACATATAGCTAAGTTCTAGCATCATAGATATAGATATATACATATATTACTAATTATACAAAGAATTCAAACAGGAGCAATGTGTTAGTGAAGTTAATGAGTAATTAAGTATGGGGTGCGAACATAATAAGGAGAGGTGACCTGGTAATAGATTGGGTGTCGAGATTGGAGACAAAGCCAGCATAGGCTCGATTGTCATTGACGAATTGCAAGTCTTCATCTGATACTTGGATTTCATCCTCGGGAACATCTGGCGGGAGCTCAGGCGGCAATGTTACCTTCTGTTTCTTCTTCCCCATCGGTACTGGTCCTGTTCTACTGGACACAGAGAGTGTGTGTGAAGAGAATAATACGCTATGAAGCTTGGACCCAACACGCATTTCAACACCGCACGCAATTTTTTCAAAATGTAGGTAACATCGCGTGAGGGGATACGTTCTTAATTAATTATACATATATATATATGCAATAAACATTATAAATATTCAAGAATTCAATCAAATGAAGCTAAATTGCATTAATAACCTAAATACTCAAAACATATCAAATAGAGGACAGAGCAAGTCGACATAGCAAATAGAGATAGAAAGAGAGACGGAGATTGAGATAGATAGAGAGACCGAGATAGATAGAGAGTAGCGTACCTTTTAATGGGATGCCGGAGAGAAATCGTCGTCGGGAAGTTGGGGCTGAGAAGTCGTTGAGGGCTGAGAGTTGGGGCTAGGGTTTTGTTTCCGTGGTGGCTGGGGTTTTACAGGAAAGAGAGAGTGAGATTTGGTATATCACTTGTTTTATTTATTGTTAAGTTGTTTTATTATTATTTGAGCCCTATTATATATTTTTAGTTATTTCTAATTTGACCCCTTTTCACGTTTCCTTCATATATTCTGGTCTGTCTTTCAAGCTTTGGACTAAAAAAAAGTAGTAAACTATGGGACACCTTTAGACACATGTGTCCCTCACGAGTTGGACAGGACACATAACCTCCAAAAGGGTGCACATGCAATAGATGAATACAAAAGTACCTAGACAAGCTTAAAAGAGAGAGTTCCTTCATTTTCCTCTTAGATTTTGGGGCACTTGTAAAACCC
Source organism: Lonicera japonica (assembly GCA_021464415.1). Lineage (NCBI taxonomy): Eukaryota > Viridiplantae > Streptophyta > Magnoliopsida > Dipsacales > Caprifoliaceae > Lonicera > Lonicera japonica. The sequence continues at coordinate 5,737,063 of CM038468.1, read as the reverse complement.
TAATAAATATTTTCTTTCACACTTTGATGGTCATGGACTTTGCCTGCGTAAGTTAAAAAAAAGGGAAAGAGGTAGGGATGGCAATAGGTCAGTTCAGGGACGGGTATAGGTTCCCCGAGCCCGACTTCCAAACCCACCCCTATCACTAGTTAAAAGATTTCAAGTATTTCCCGCTCCCGCCCAGTAACGAGTAATCATGGGGAACTCGGATTTTTATTATTTTTTACATATACAATAAAATTCCCCCATTAACCCTTTCACTTTTTATCTTTCTTTTACCATTTTTTCTACTTCTATTGAAAGATGCTAAATGTATCTAGATTTCCAAAAAAAATCCAATAAGCTAAATTTCTTGTGCAACCTTTCTTAGACATTCAATAATTTATACTAAATGGATATAGATTTTCCAAAACTAGTTGATAACTTATAAAATATTTGAGCGGGTTGAATATATGCCCCTGAGATATGGCCGATGGACGGTGGTGAAACGGACGGAGCAACCAACACAGATGAAGCGAGGAAGGAGACTGGAGGCGTAGCCGCACAAGTAAAACAGAAGAGTGAAGAGATGGAAATTAAAAGAGAAGAAAAACCTTACTCTTTTGGCTTTTCCATTTTCACTTTTGACTAATAAAAAAAGAGTAAAAAATAAAAGAATGGGATAGTGCCATAATGGAGGCTAGCTGGTACGACTTAATATATTATATATATATATATATGTACATTAATATACATTAAGTTGGGGTCAGATCCGGGTAGGGGACCCCAACCCACGTACCCGCACACCCCCTTTGACTTTTCAAATGCCTGAACCCAAACCCGATTGTTCACCTCCATACCCACCCTCGTCAAGTCAGGTACCCACGAGTACTTGAATCCGTGGATTTTTTTTGCCATCCCTAGAAAGAGGATGGGTGTGCGTAGGGCACGCTTGGTTGGGTGGGTTCAAGAATGTGAATTTTAGGGCAAGGGCAAACTTGGTAACCACCATTACCATTATCTTTGATAGAGATGGCAACGGGTCGATTCAAGGACGGATATAGGGTCCCCCACCCTTGCCCCTAACTTCCAAACCCAACCCCATACCCGCCCCATCCCCCGTTAGAGGATTTCGGGTATTTCCCGCCCTTGCAGGGTAACCGGTACCCACGGGGAACCTGATAGCAAACCTTAATCAGAGCAAATAAAATTTAACAAATTCTGAAATCGGAAACCTCAAATGAGCAAATTAAATTACGAAAAGAAAAAATGAGAAAATGAAAGAGAATCACAAGGACATTCACCAGAAGAACAATATATCTCTAGTAGCTAGATCTGGTTGAACAATATTTTCCTACTTTGTACAAACCCCACGTTAGCCATTGCAGATGATATACCATAGATTATTGGAATAATTTACAATACAATTTTTAACAATCAATTTTTCCATAACGTCAATATTAACATTACGGCAATAAGAGTCAACTATTTTCCTTAACTACATTTACCATAATTATAGGGTTTATTAAAGTGATTGATTAAGGGTATTTTAAGTTGAATAGATTGTAACATAAATAATACTAAAAATTAGGTGGAAGGGCTTATTATACATTGATTTTTACCAAAAATCCAATGAATAATATTTTTTTGAATGAAGGGCCTATTTTTAATTGGTAATAGTGTAAGAGGCCTATTTTGTTTTATATTTTAAATGAATGTATTTGAATAAATTTAAATATCATTTAATTAATAAAAACATGTTATGTATTACCTAAATTACCCCTTTTTATGAAATTTACACAAAAAATATGGACTGCAAAGTTCATATTGCAGTAAAATATGAACTGCAAAGTTCATATTGCAGTGAAATATGGACTGCAAAGTTCATATTGCACTAAAAATATGGACTGCAAAGTTCACATTGCAGTAAAATATGGACTGCAATATGAACTTTGCACTAAAAATATCGACTGCAAAGTTCATATTGCAGTGAAATATGGAGTGCAAAGTTCATATTGCAGTGAAATATAGACTGCAAAGTTCATATTGCAGTCCATATTTTAATGCATATTGGTATTTTTTAGTTTATTTTAAGGGTTGGGATGTCATTTTATAATGAAAAAAAAAGACACATGTCATATTATCAATAAAATAAAAAATAGGCCCTTTATTTTAAAAAAAATTATTCCTTGACTTTAGTGCGAAAATCTTTCTCTAATAAGCCATTTTTTTTAATTGCCCCATATACAAAGGGCTATCATTTGTAACAATAAAAGAAGCAGGACACAAAGCTCCTGTTGGCTGAGAAAAGAAGAAGAAGGGGTTTTTAGTATAATATCCCTCCTTTTTTGAATTGGTAGGATTTGGTCCACTAGGAGATGATTTTAGGTGTTGGTCATCCTTACTATAATTAAAAAGCACTCATTTTTAAACATATTTTTTTTGGACTAACATGTTAGAAGACTAACATGTTAGAAAAAGAGTAATATTAGAAGGATGTACTCAGAAAATTAAGGCTTTGAGGAGCGATTACATTGCTATCTTTAAGACAAATTTGTCCCACTTTATTTACGCGCATGCAATCTATAGATTTTTTGCCTTATAGCATGTTTGCACACTTTTCTATTCACCAGTCAAGATATTCTAAGCATATATTGATAGTATATAAATACCTTCAAAGTTATTAAAACTTTCGATGTGGGATTTTATTCCTTCCTTTTATACTTTCAAATTTATTAAAAGTTTCAATGTGGGATTATATTCCTTCCTTATAAATTCATTGAATTCCTTACTTGATTAATTTAAGAAATAAAAATAAATATAAACAAATATACATTAGGGTAGACTATATTTGTTCCATAGGTTTGTTTTCAAGACCGTTAAAATAGTGTTTAATCAGAGATAGTCACGAATTACGAATAATAATTAGTCAATGTATACAAAAATTAAACCAAACAGCTCGTGAAAAAGATAAAAATAAAACTAAAAATTAGGTAGAAGGGCTTATTATACATTGATTTTTACCAAAAATCCAATGAATAATATTTTTTTGAATGAAGGGCCTATTTTTAATTGGTAATTTGAATGAAGGGCCTATTTTTAATTGGTAATTAGTGTAAGAGGCCTATTTTGTTTTATATTTTAAATGAATGTATTTGAATAAATTTAAATATCATTTAATTAATAAAAACATGTTATGTATTACCTAAATTACCCCTTTTTATGAAATTTTCACAAAAAATATGGACTGCAAAGTTCATATTGCAGTGAAATATGTACTGCAATATGAACTTTGCACTAAAAATATGGACTGCAAAGTTCACATTGCAGTAAAATATGGACTGCAATATGAACTTTGCACTAAAAATATCAACTGCAAAGTTCACGTTGCAGTGAAATATGGACTGCAAAGTTCATATTGCAGTGAAATATAGACTGCAAAGTTCATATTGCAGTCCATATTTTAATGCATATTGATATTTTTTTAGTTTATTTTAAGGGTTGAGATGTCATTTTATAATGAAAAAAAAAAGACACATGTCATATTATCAATAAAATAAAAAATAGGCCCTTTATTTTTAAAAAAATTATTCCTTGGCCTTAGTGTGAAAATCTTTCTCTAATAAGCCCTTTTTTTTAATTGCCCCTTTGTATATTTGGCTCCACCCTCCGACCTATATATATATTGGAAGGATCTTAATTATGAGAACCAATTTTTGGTCTATAAATACGGACCAGTAATTTTGAGAGAGTAAGCAGATGAATTTTTCCACTACACTTGGTGAATATTATCTCCATGATTAATAAATCATCGTTACTAAATTTCATTGAAAAATTTAACCGGGAAGTGGGCTAACTAATAAAATTGATATATGTGTGCATTTATTGTCATTGAAATTTTAGGCGTTCGGGTAACCCATTTCCTAGTTGAATTTTTTGATAAAATTTGTTGGAATTTATCTGCTAATCTTTGGTATTATCTTTACCAATATTCATCAAAAAATTCATCCATTTACTCGCTCAAAATAGTTGATCCGTATTTAAGAACCAAAAAGTTAGTTCTCTTAAGATCCTTTCCCATACTATCTATTTATATATCACAAAACAATCTTCCAATGCAAATCAAAGATGCTTACAGCATCCCCATCATCTTGATATGTCCAGAAAACTCCAGTTATCTGTCATCGCTCAAAGGATTGATGGAACTGTAAATTGATTTGATGTCAGATTAACCCATGAAAATCCTCTTTTCCTTTGTGTTATATCACACCACAAAATTTAAATAGACCAAACAAAACTTAGCAATCAGAGTCGTTATGAATTATCACCCCCCCCCCTTCCAAATTGTATTTTGGAGGGTAATTGCGTCCAGTGTTTTAAAAATCGGGGATTAATCCATAGTCATAGAAAGATGTTTGAGACTAGGTCTAATTCCCGGTAAATGCGAATCATGGATAACAGAGAATCCTCCCGGTACACACCAACAATATCACTACAAAGAAACATCATTCATTTATTTACAACTGAATAAAATAAAAAAGAAAAGGTTATTTTTTTATTTTTTTTTACATAACTTAAAATTGTAGTCATAATAATATCATCAAGAAAGAAAGGTGAATAGCACTTTGGCACGTATGGGTTACAGTTAGTAATGTAGATTACAATTATTATATGCATATAAATAATAAGGAATTTGATTAGGCTGCTTACTTTCTCAAGGTTACGATTAGATATTTTCGAAGTTGGAGCCTTCAATTTATATATGCACTTATTTTTTTTTGAAGTTAAAGCCTTCAATTTATTCATTTTTTTTGGTGTATTATTGTCAAAATAATAATACTTATTACTAGTATATAATGTACAATTTTAAAAAGATACAATTTAACATAATAATATAATACTAATAGTAATGTAAAAATGATTTGTATTCAAATTAAAGTCAAGATTTTCTAAAAACGAGGAAATGTATGGGAACCAGGTTCTCTATTTAGTTACTATTTTATTTGTACATTTACAAGAATAAACACATTTAATAAAACGATGAATTATCTTACTATCATGTATTTGATAAAAAAATCTTAGCATTATGTAGTTAATTCAATAATAAAGGCATACATTAATGATTTTTTTTAAAATAATCACAATATGCAATTAATAAGAAAACATATTCTTATAAAATGCCGTCTTTTTTGTATCACAATATACTTAACGAGTGCCTTTAGAATATATATTAACACTTTTTATTTTCTTATATATAATTCGGTTTGGTTTTGGACTAGCTAGCCCTAAACTCGAACCAAGGTATTCGGTTTCAGTTCAATTTTCTCATTTTCGGTTTCAATTTTTTTTTGGTTCTAGGTTTTACGGATCGGTCTGAATCAGTTTGGTCTGATTCGATGATTTTCGGATTGGCCTTAACACCCTTAGAGCACCTCCAACAGTAGTGTATATTTAGGTTTTGTGTAAAATATACAAAACTTGTAAAAGTTTTGAGCTCCAGCAGTTTTTTAAATTTAGCTTTTGTGTAAAACGAATGTGTAAAATACACCCCAAGTTTACACTGCCACGTCAGGTTTTTCTTTTCTCAATTATTTTACAATATTTTAAAATGTAATATCTTTTAATAGAAATTATATAATTTAATAAAAAATATATATCTAAAATCTACTCATTAAGACCAACAAATCAAGATTCATTGTTATTATAATATTATATATACCAAAATTCAAGAAACAATAATAAAAAATTGCATAAAATAATATCTAATATGCATAATTATCTTATTGGTTCATTCAAAATTTACACAAAAATGTACTGTTGGAGCATATTTTTTTTACACTTCAAGTTTTGTGTAAAAGTGTCATGACACATAGGATTTACACAAAAATATTTACACAACGGTTGGAGATGCTCTTAGGTGTGAATCATAATTGGATTGACACGTCAAACTCGTTTATTAAACAAGTCAATTTTGTGTAAATTAGCGAAACCCGAATAAAATCCAATTAACCCGGTAAGAATACGAGTCAATTTAAAGTTGTGTAAACCCGTTAGTAACCCGTGTAACCACTCATATATGGTAAATAGATATTTGCCTAAGACTTTACAAAAGTTTTAAATTTTGTATTAAATCTTTTGTCTTCAATCATGACCTTTTCTTTTTCAAATTTCCCACTTTCCATATTCTCAAGTTCCAACACAATTACAATATATAGATGGTTTTTAGTTATGGTTGTTGCATATGTCTAAATTACTTAGTTGTTAATTGAATTATTAGCATGTTACTAATGTTATTCGTATATGATCTGAATCGAACCATCTATCTTAAACAGGTTAAAACGAATCGGGTTGTGTCATACATTTGTTAATTAAAGGGATTGTGTATAAATTTAAATTTTTCACCCATTTATTAAACGAGTCGTGTATGAATAGAAGCACCTTTCACTAGACAAGAAAGCAACCCATACACGACTCGTTACCAGATAATAGAAATAATGTAGATTACAATTATTATATGCATGTAAAAAATAAGGAATTTGATTAGGCTACTTACTTTCTCAAGGTTAAGATTAGATCTTTTCAAAGTTGAAGCCTTCAATTTAAGATTATATCTTTTCCAAGTTGAAGCCATCAATTTATTCACTTATTTTTTCATAGTAATATTGCTAAAATAATAATACTTATTGTCAGTGTAATGTATAACTTTAAAAATATATAATCTGTTTTTCATTTATTTTCATTTCTTCATTGGTTTTATATATTATTTGTTTTCATTTCTTTATTTTCATTTCATTTCATTGATTTTATATTTATTTTCATTTCTTTATGAAATAAATATAATTAGAAACGATATAGGAATTTGGTTTTACATTTATAAACCATAAGAAATATTTATTTTCATAAGAAATAAATATAATTAGAAACTATATAGGAATTACATAAAAGTAAATTGCTATTAAAATTATGTAGCAAGAGAAAGAGTTAATAACCTAACAGATTGCATTATTCGCCACTCCATTTTCAAGGTCATAAATATACAATTGAACAAACTTTGGAGTTGAACTTTTAGGTGGCAATAAACTTCCAATCAAGTGATAGTTTTGGCCATGTAGCTTAAAAATAGTATAAGATTTTTCTTTGTTTAGGCTCAAATCAATCTTCCTACCATTGAAGTAAAGCAGAACAAATTATTTGGTAGGCCTCAGCAGTTTTTTTTACTATAAAGTCAAATATACCTATTTATTGTGTGATATTTGTTAGCTATTGATGGCACTTTTGTTTTGTTATGAGAATCTTAGGACTAAGAAAGTAAACTTATTCTTTCTGCTTTTCATTTTTTTTTCCGAAATATCTTTGTTTTTCTCCTTTAATCTATATATTTATAGGAACAATTGTGTACCATATACCTTATGGGGTGATTATGTGTGTGAACTTAGTTCCCATTTGGATGACGACAACGAAAAGCTAGTTGTAATTATAATGCAATTGTGCCTGGTGAAGAAATACAATAGTGTTTATACTTTTACTCCCACGACTTATTTCCGTTTATTAAGCTTTCTCTGCAATAAAAGAGAAAGCTTTAATCATGGATTGAAAATCTTAAAAAGCTTAATAAACGGAAATAAGTTGTGGGAGTAAAAGTATAAGCACCATTGTATTTCTTCATCTGGCACAATTGCATTATAATCACAACTGGCTCTCCGTTGTCGGCATCCAAATGGGAACTCAGTTCACACGCAAACTCACCCCATAAGGTATATGGTACACGATTGTTCTTATATCTATAATACAAATCAAGGATTACACTATTCATTGATATGACCACTAACTTTTACCATCCAAAGGTCACAAATCAATTCAATAATTCAATGGTCAAGATTGATTCTTGACTTAATACATTTAGAATATTAATAAGGATATTTATTTAACAAGCTCTTTAAATCTTCTTCTATGTAAAATTAACTATTTTATTAGTTTTATTTTCTTTTTATTTTTTACTTTTTTTATAGCTTTTATTTTTTGTGTTTTGGTTATTGGGAATTTTTTTTTTGTTAATTATTAATTTATTTAGTTATGTTTTCCTCTCTAACTTACAAAATTAATACATTTAGAATATTAATTTATTTAGTTATGTTTTGGAATAGAAAGTAACACTCATAATTTAAAATTAATAAGGTATTTTACTATTTTGATACAAGATAAGTATAAGGATATTTATTTAACACCCTCTTTAAATCTTCTTCTATGTAAAATTAACTATTTTATTAGTTTTATTTTCTTTTTCTTTTTTTCTTTTTTTTTTAATCTTTTTATTTTTATAACTTTTTTTTATGTTTTGGTTATTGGAAAAATTTTTTTACTAAGTGAACCGTAACTCAGATATACTAATAATTTTATTTCATTTTTAGACCTTTTAAAATTATACTAAGTTTAATCTAATTAATTCCATGAGAAAATATTTTTTATTTCTTTTTACCATAGGATTTAGTACATTAGTTATGTACGTCAGAAAAAATAATTTAATACGGTTGAAAAGGAAAATAAAATTTGTAAATTAGATCATAACTAATTATTCTTTTAATGGCATTTTTCAATTCTTTCAATAGTATTTTTGAAATGTAAAACTAATAAGATATAATATACTTAATTACACTAAAATTTGATTTTTTAGTTCATTAAACCTCTCAATTTAATGAAATTTGTTTTCAACCTTAAAAAACTATATTTTTACAGGTGATTTTATTACTATTCTCGACTTCTTACCAGTAATTCTCTTTTTGAGATTTCATTAAATTGATCCGTCTCCACCATTAATTTAGTTTAATCACCAGTTGAGATAGACTTACAAAAAAAAACATATATTAATTATTTTTCACAGAATCCTATTTCCCTTTTCCCTCCCCCGTGGTTAAGCATCAGATATATCTATGTACTATTTGTTTGAAGAATAATGTAAAATTAAAAACTTCCATTTTCTCCTTCTATGCATTTACTTTCAGCATAAAGGATTAGAACATGACTGATTTTCTAACGCTGAAATGATACTTTTCTGGTTAACATTTTAATTCTTTCAATGGCATTTTTGAAATGTTGAACCAATAAGATATAATGTACTTAATTACACTAAAGCTGTGTTTTGGTTCATTGAACCTCTCAATTCAAATATTACAATTCAGATGATTTGTTTTCAACCTTAAACCATTATTTTTTTTACAGGTGATTTTATTGCTATTTTTGTTTTCTTCCCATTAATTCCCTTTTTGGGATTTTGTTAAATTAATCCGTCTCAACTATTAAGTTTAATCACCATTAAGTGGAGAGGTAATGAAGGATATTTATGTACTATTGTCCTACATGGACAATCTAAAGGTCAAAATGCATATTTCTCATCCAATCCAATGGTTAAAATCACACATCACTTATTTTTATTCAAATATATTCTAGAAACTCCACTTTTTTTTCTCACTTCATTACCTTTCTTTACTTACACCTATCACTTAACCCCAACCTTACACTCTCTCCCTTTCCCCCTTGCGTATAACTTTTAAAATTGTAAAATTTTAATTAATGTAATAATACGAGTATTTCCTAAAAATGATATATTTTATCTAAAACCCTTAATTTGAGATATAAGAAAAAAAGGGAGACTTAATTTGTGACAAAGAAAAGGTAATACAAATGTAGATTGATTGGTGGTAAAATAAGTAACATGTTTTATATTGTGTGAAGCATATCCAACATAATCGTTTCCTTAATTAATTAATCTTTTAACAAATGGTCACTAACCTTCCGTATTTCTTAATTGATCTTTTCACTAAATATGTCAATAGTTGATTTGGATCATGTTTATATGGTACTTTATCGAATTTTAGGTATTATCGTTTCGGATTTAAATGAATAACTGTTTTTTTCCTTGGTGAACAAATAATATTCAAACTATATTTGTTATTTTAACAAATAATCTGAGATAACCAAGTTGAATACATAAGTATTGCAAATCCTACTGATGCTGACATTGGAATACGAATACGATTTATTGATTTGTATTAACTTTAAACTGATTATGATGGATCCGGTTGGAAAGTGATCAACAATGTAATATTATTTTATTGTTTGCGATAAGTGAATAAGGTTTACTTTTGACAGACAATGAGAAATTTTCCTTTTTAATGTTTTGAATAAAAAAATGTTAGAAATTAAAATTATCAAAAAAAATAATTAAATAAGTTTTGAGTTTATTACAATTTTACGTTAGGAAAAAAAAAGTAAAAATTGAGCTTTGTACTACAAGTGAATTATCATGCCATAAGTACAACAAATGGAAATAAATAAATATTTTTTGTATTCCACTATGCTGGATTGTACATATTTAAAAATAATTTCCGTTAATCATAAGTATAGATTTAATTTTTTTCGCTATTTCGTGCCCTTGGTGTGAGAATCCGCAAATGCGACCCCCGGGTCTCGTCCCCGTTCGTTGGGCGTCTGAAGCGTCGGAAGGGATTCCATCGCTCCATTTCTGGAGTTGTTTGATGATTCAATCGGGGTTCCTACGTCTATTCTAGATGCAAAGGGGTTTGTTCAGAGTCGCCAGTACGTTTTACGAGAAAACGGACAAAAAAGGGGGTGTGTAAGGGGAAAGGCTACAGATAAGCCTTTCTTTACACGTTTGTCTGCGAAACCAGGATTCTATAAGGTTCGGGAACTATATTACGGTTTGGGAAGGTGTTAAGCACCCATCCCACCCTTTCGGTCTCTAGTGGACTTATATGTTTATTTTATGTTGAAAAACTTGGATGCTTTTACTGACAGTCTACTACTTTTCCAATGAAAACCCTAATTTCGGATGAAAAAACGGGAAAGGGGTATGAAAAGCCTTTGTGTTCCGAGATCCGATGTCTTTGTTTTGAAAGATGTAAAATACAAATGACAAAAGTTATATTTATTTTTAAAGAGAGTATCCCGTATTATTTCCCAGATAATGACGGTTTTCTCGGGTTGTGATTACTTTTGTGAAAGTTCGGATCTAATATGTCGGGACTAATTTAATATGGAATCATGACTCTTGAGAGGAGAATTATCAGACACATCGCAGTCTATAGAGAAGACAGGATATGTTGATTTTTAATTCCTAGATAAGTCTTATCAGTCCGGGGGTTTGAAAACAGAATTTTATCCGGACGATAACGTACTTACTCTTCTGGTTTTGAAAATAGTTTTATCAGGGTCTTTTGTTTTGAAAATGGTAGACTATTTATAACTTGGCAATAAGTTTATTCAAATAAAATGTGGACAAGAACAACAGAAAGTAAAACAAGTACACAGATAGACCCGTTCTAATCTTAAATACTAGAAGAAACTTTCTTTACCTTCCCGACGAGAATAATAATAAGAAAGAGAATATAATACGGCAGAGAGATCTCCGGCGATAACAATCTTCTCTTTCTTCAGATATTTCCGAGAATTCGATTCCAGAGACGGGACACGTCGAGTGTCGAGGAATAGATTCGATAATTCTTCGAGAATAATAATAAGAAAGAGAAATAAGATAACAATCTTCTCATAATAATAGAGACGGGACACGTCGAGTGTCGGGAAAGTGCAGAGATTGATAACATACAATGCTTGAAAATCAAATCTAAAGCTCCAGATTCTCAGATTCCACCTTGCTGCCTTTCTTCTAAACCCTTGGGGGTGTTGGCCTATTTATACTGCTCGGGGAAGATTGTCGCGCGACATTTCCCCAAAAAGGGCAAGTGTCTCGCGACATATCTGTTTGTCGCGCGACATTCCTGTATGTCGTGCGACAAACGGCTGAAGTGATGGGTCCTGACACTGTGATGTGTCAGAAAGTGGTTGGTCGGGTGTAGAGAAGGATTGTCGCGCGACATAGTGGGATTGTCGCGCGACATTCCAATGATTGTCGCGCGACAATGTGATATGTCGTGCGACAATCCTTCATAAAAATAGGTTTGTCGCGCAACAAACCCCCCCCCCCCGGGGTAGTTTCGGGTGCTCGGGTGTGTCCTGGACTCCAAAAATAGTAGTCTCGTAGGTCGTTAGGGTTCTTGCGGGGGTCACGGATCGGGGTGTCTACAGACCCTCTCGACTCAAGCTCCTTGCTTGCAAGGAATTGAGGCGACTGGAAGAGACCATGATCCATGGCTCCCGCATGAACTCTAAAGAAGTGTTTATGTAAAAAGTGCTTGTGAGTGCCTCCGGAGAGGGCTTCGTGTTTGGTTTGCCTCCGCAGAGGGCTTGTGTTACCTCATTGCCTCTTTCGAGGACTTTCATTTGTTCCACTTTGCGCCTCAGATGGGAGGACTACCGTATGCCTCTCTGGGAGGGCTTCGCCTCAGGTGGGAGGACTACCGTTCGTGCCTCTCTGGGAGGGCTTCGCCTCAGGTGGGAGGACTACCGTTCGTGCCTCTCTGGGAGGGCTTCGCCTCAGGTGGGAGGACTACCGTTGCTACACCGTGCCTCTCTGGGAGGGCTTTTTAGATCTTCTCGCCTCATGTGGGAGGACTACCATTGTGCCTCTCTGGGAGGGCTTCGCCTCAGGTGGGAGGACTGCCGTTCGTGCCTCTCTGGGAGGGCTTCGCCTCAGGTGGGAGGACTACCGTTGTGCCTCTCTGGGAGGGCTTCGCCTTCAGGTGGGAGGACTACCATTGTGCCTCTCTGGGAGGGCTTCTAGATCTGTAAGAAGAAGGAAAAATGCCTCTGGGAGGACTTTCATGAGTAACTTTTGCCTCTGGAGAGGGCTTGTGATTTTGCCTCCGGAGAGGGCTGAAAGAGGGCTTGTGTTTGTTTGTGATGTTTTGAATGCCTAGAGGGCTTGTGTTTGTGAATGCCTTGGAGAGGGCTTGTGTTGTGAATTGCCTCTCTTAGACTGCTAGAGTGAGAGAGAGAAGATTTTCGTGAGGGTGAAAAGAGCTCCTCGAGGTCTAATCTTATCCGAATATCCGCTTTCCCTGTATCTTTCTTGAATTTTGTTCTCATGTTGTCCTCGAGTGAGGATACTTTTCACTCATAAGGCAGTCTTCGGATTTTCTTTGCTTCTCCGCAGCGTGATGATTCGAGGATTTTCCAAACCATCTCTTCTGTATCGTGCTGAAAAGAAAATTTGTTTGAAGGTCCAATCTCTGATCTCTGTTCTTTTCTCAGTTTCTCTTTTTGGTGGGCCCAACATCGTTTTCTGTTTTTTTTATGCCCTTATTTCTCCTTCTTTTGGGAAAGACTTTTCCTGGCCCTCTCTGTTTTTGACCAGGAGTCTTTTCATCCCTTTGTCGTGATCAGGAGCCTTACTCACCCCAAAACGAAGCCCTGAGCCGTTTTTGGCCTAGCTATCACTTTTGGTGTGGCTCTCCCTGTCACTCTACATTTATGTTTCTCTCGCTTGCTTTTGGGCGCTCATGCGGGTTTCTCCTCTTTTCTACTCTTTCAATTTTTGCTATTCCCGTCTTATCTCGCTATTCTACTTTTTCTTATTTGATGGTCTCGGTCCTTCTGTGAGATCAGAGACTACTTTTAATCGCGGCATTCTGTTCTCGCATTTTTCGGAGAGATGATATGGAAGTTTTCTCTTTGAAACTCTTTATCATGGGTGTGCGGTTTTTAGCAATTTTTTCGAGAACTGCTCCTCGGAAGTGCCTCCTGCAGGAAGGATGAAAATGAGACAAGAGGTCAAAAAATCAGGAGGAGATGGGAGATTGTCGCGCGACACTTCGGTGAATGGCTCTTTGTCGCGCGACAATGTGGCCATTTGTCGCGCGACAAACTGCCCCACTATATAAGCCTCCTTGCTGAGCTCATTCCACCTCATTCTCTCCCTTTCTCTTTCTCTCTCTAGCTCTCTTTTTCTCTCTCTTCTTCTCTCCCAAGCGCGGAAGCTCTGCCGTGTTTCTGACTTTTCTGGACCTTTTTCACATACATTCTACCTATACCGATGGACCCTGCTCATCCTCGACAGACTGGAGGGTGACCAGGAGGAGGTCACCTTTCACTGACGCTCAGGGCGTTCTCCGCTGCAGCCCTCATCACGACGACTGGGCGGACTTGGATTGGTACGATGAGGATGGGATAGACCGCGGCGGGGCGGTGGTCTATCGAGATGCTATCCGAGCTGCTCCAGTCCCGGATGTCCCGTGGCTCTTGATGGAGCCTGTCTCTCACGAGATTCGCCGTCGATCTCTGGTATGCCTTCTTTTTGTGTATTTATCTGTTCTGCTTCTTGTCGTTTCCTGTATTCGTTTTAGATAATGTCAGTATGCATGTCTGCCTAGGAATAACGCCCGATTTTAGCGAACACATACTTTTACCTGTGATACCTCTTAGTTTTTAGGAAAAATACATAATCTACCCCTATAACCCTATAACTCTCATAATTACACCAAAGTACCCTCAGTTTTGGAAAATTACATAATTTACCCCTATAACCCCATATCTCTCATAATTACACCAAAGTACCCTCAGGTTTAGGAAAATTACATAATTTACCCTTATAACCCCATACCTCTCATAATTACACCAAAGTACCCTCAGGTTTTGGAAAAAATTACATAATTTACCCCTATAGCCCTATAACTCTCATAATTACACCAAAGTACCCTCAGGTTTTGGAAAATTACATAATTTACCCTTATAGCCCCATATCTCTCATAATTACACCAAAGTACCCTCAGGTTTGGAAAATTACATAATTTACCCTTATAACCCCATATCTCTCATAATTACACCAAAGTACCCTCAGGTTTGGAAAATTACATAATTTACCCTTATAGCCCTATACCTCTCATAATTACACCAAAGTACCCTCAGGTTTTGGAAAATTTACATAATTTACCCTTATAGCCCTATAACTCTCATAATTACACCAAAGTACCCTCAGGTTTTGGAAAATTTACATAATTTACCCTTATAGCCCTATAACTCTCATAATTACACCAAAGTACCCTCAGGTTTTGAAAAATTACATAATTTACCCTTATAGCCCTATAACTCTCATAATTACACCAAAGTACCCTCAGGTTTTGGAAAATTTACATAATTTACCCTTATAGCCCTATAACTCTCATAATTACACCAAAGTACCCTCAGGTTTTGGAAAATTACATAATTTACCCTTATAGCCCTATAACTCTCATAATTACACCAAAGTACCCTCAGGTTTTTGGAAAATTACATAATTTACCCTTATAGCCCTATACCTCTCATAATTACACCAAAGTACCCTCAGGTTTTGGAAAATTACATAATTTACCCTTATAACCCTATACTCGTTCTCTTGACTGCAGTGGGTTGGCCGGGGTTGGGGTTCTCCCAACACTATATCTTCGGAGTGGCGACGGGCACCGGCCCCTGTCCAGGAGTTGATTCTGGCGACTCCTTTTGGCTCCCTCCTCGACACCCTCCCGGAGCGGGTTTTTAGGGCGGCAGTTTTGGTGTCGGCCCTGGCTTGCCATTGGTGGGATACTACTCATACCTTCCATTGGAGCTGGGGTGAGATGACGATGACACCCCTCGATCTTTTTGCTCTGACCGGGATTCCTTCAGGGGGGGTCCCTATTCAGATCGATGTCCCTTTGAGTCTGACGGCAGAGGGTATTGTTAGTGCGCTTGGATGGTTCCCGGAGCGACGGAGTTTCGGCGATACGATTCCTCGGGGTGTCTTGGTTACGCGGCTAGCCACAGAGAGAGCTCGGCTAGTTGCTTCAGGGGTTCCTATGACCCGTCAGGAGGCGCGCCAGTATGCCCGCGTCCTTCTTCTGTTGACACTCCATGATTTATTCGAGGCACGTGGTGGGGACACGGCTCACCTTTGGTGGTTGCCCTATCTTCGGGACTTCAGCCTCATGTTTGACTATGACTGGGGAGGCTTCATTCTTGCAGTCCTCTATGATGCCATGGACCAGGTCTCTCGCCATTTAGCCCTGAACCTCAAGGACTTTTCTCTGCTGTGGGAGGTACATACTTTAGTCCTTTTGTCCTTGCTTCAGTTCTTTACATATTACCTGTTGATCATTGCTGATTTCTTTTATCTTTCCTTTTCAGAGCTGGTTTGTTGCTTATACCCGCCTGGGTCGTGCCCAGGTGGATCTCCTCGTTGAGAACGAGGACCAGTTCCCTTTTCTCCGCCGATTCATCGCGGGGAACTATAGGGCTCCCTATGTATACCGGACTCGGGAGACCGGAGCTGCTGCTGTTCATGATCTGCGGAGAGGAGCAGGTAAAATATTTTTAGTTCTCTTGCTCTTTCAATAGTCAGATAGAGTAGAATATATAAAATTACTGAGAATAAAATCTTATTTTCTTTTCAGATTGAGTGGGCCCCTTGGGGTGATCTGGAGTCCCCATCATTATGGGTATGGCCGTGCTCTGACCGCCTCGAGGACCTAGGCGGCTTATCCGGGATGAGTATGGCCTTCTCTTCTACTTGGGCGAGAGGGTCATTCGCCAGCACACGCCGTCCCAGTGGCCTCGTGTTCCATTATTCCCTCCTGTTCTGATGAGGCGGACGGGTGAGATTCGATCCGGTGATGGTGCAGGCCTTGGTCGACGGACTCGGCTTCCAGACGTTCGTCGAGGAGGGAGACTACGCTGTTTTTGCTGCCCGTTACCTGATGAGGGAGCCGAAGGGGACTCGGGGACGGAGTCTTCTATGAGAGGTACCGGGCATTGGGAGGTGATCCCCAACTACATACGGGGACAGACCCATTTAGCTAGGGCGGTTCCGGGTCACTTGCCACCTGTCCCTGATCAGAGGGACAACATTTCGGAATTCTGAGGACGAGGATCCTGAGGGAGAGAGGGATGTTCCCTGCTGCGGCTGAGGGCGGTGATCGGCCAGAGGGCGAGGGAGGCGATGCGACAGCGGTTCCGGAGCCGCCACCTCAGGCGACACCTGCGGAGGGAGCAGCGCGCTGAGGGCTTCGAGTTTCCCACCGGCCCTTCTGTGTCTCCGGGGGTCCTTTTTGCTGCTGCTGAGGCTGCTGAGGGGAGAGCGGGATTTGTCTGAGAGGTCCTGGGAGCCCTGCGGACCTTGGGGCAGATTTTGATCAGTTTCGGGCGGACTCCTCCGCGGCGGCGACTACTCCTTCTAGTGGAGTACCTCCTTTGGGGGCGACGGCCATAGTGGATCCTCCGGGGGTCCGAACATATGCTACGTTGACCTCCTCTACCGACGACTGTCATGGGTCCTCCCTGCCCGATCTCCAGGCTTTCGGGCGGTTCTTCATCCTCGCCTCCACCCTTGTTCCCCAATTCCGTGAGGAGGGAGGGTCTTCTTCTGCTGCTACTGTTCCGGCAGGGTCATCTATTTCCGTGGGTAGATCTACCTCCACTTCCCAGAGATATTCTCTTATGTCGGCGCTGGCCTATTACGTCGATATTCTGTCCCGGAGTATCTCTCTTCCCTGAGGATACTTTTGATTATCTTGGGTGGTCGCTCTGATGATGAGGTATCTTTCTTCAACTTCTCCTTGATACCTTTACATGTTTATATCTATTCTATTTTGACTGTGCTGATTCTCTTTCTTGTATGTCTTTTTTACAGAGAGTGAGTGTACGGGTGGCAGATCTACGGGCTTGGTATGCCCAGTATTTCTACAGCTGGAACCTGCTCCAGTACGTCGGTCGAGACCCTCCAGCCTACATGCGTGACTATCAGAGGGCTATCGACGTCTCCTTACAGCCGGACGACCCCCTGACCTCTTCCTCTCATGCTCGGTCGGAGTCTAGGCGGAGTAGTAGTCGGACTTCTAGGCGATCCCGATCTTCGGTGATCCGTCCTACGGCACCGGTCCAGTCCACGGGGCCTTCTCAGGCGGCAGTTCCTTCTGTTCCCAGCGTCCCAGTTGTTGATCTTACTCCCGAGGAGGGCTCGGGCGATAGTGGGAGCGTGTCAAAACGCGCCCGAGTAGATTAGTTTTCCCTTTCTGCATTTAGTGTTAGTTTTGGACAGATATGTATTTATTTTTAGACTTGTTTAGACAGATATTTAAAAACTGTTCTTTTATTAGGTTTTATAAAATATCTTTATCTGTGTTTGATTATACTTTTATTCTCTGTCTGTGCAAGATATATACATATATATATAAGAGTCGGTAATTTAAGAAGTCATACCTTGTAGTGTAGTGTAGTGATATGTTTCCTGCAAACAAAGAAGCAAAGTGAGAACAGAGAAAGCATCCAGAAGTGATTCTTTTGGCAAAGATGACCATGCTATGTATAAGAAAAAACCAAATTAGGGTGCCCCCCAAGAGGGGTTTGTCGCGCGACAATCCCTCCATGGGTTTGTGGACTTCCCCCTGAAAATGGGTTTGTCGCGCGACAAACAGGTACAGGACCCTCTTTTTTGCTATAAATACACCCATCTTCCTTCCTTCATCCTCACACCTTCTCCAAAATGTCTTCCTTATCGTACCAAACTCTGATTTTTCTTATGTTAAATGCTAGAGATGCTTTGATATCTTCTGAAAATGGTTCTGAACTTTGGTGCATTCAGTCCTTTGGCGGGCTGGTGCCTATCGTCCTGTAGATTTCTCCTTTCTGTTAGGTGCTTTGTATTTCTGGAGTCCTGCGGACCATCTCTTCCGTTTTGGACTAGATGAGCTCTGCCCAACCTATGAGGAGTTCTCCTGGCTGTTACGTTCTGACGTTCGTCTCCCGATGGCAGTTCCTATAGAAGGAAATCGGTCCCCGCGACATGCTAATTGCTCTGTTAGCCATTCCCCAAGGCGGCCTGTGATGGTTTCATTGTCGACGGGTCTCCTTGACCTCCACAAAATGGTGAGGATTCTTTCATCGTTATGAAGATAGGGCCTCTTACGGCGTGGGGCGTACTGCAGCGGCCCTGATTTGCCTGGTTTCTGATATGCTGCTGGTGACGGGTTCTTCCCGTGTTGATCCGACTATCTTGAGTCTGATTTACCAGGCTAGAAATGGGGAGTCTATAGTGCCGATCATTCTTGCAGAGACCCTGAATGGTCTTGATGATGTTCAACGGGGGGCCTCGCCCTTCTTTCTGGGGGAGCCCGCGTCTGCTATACATGTGGCTGCTAGAGCGCTTTCGATCGGTGGGTTTCAGCGGAGTTCGGCTCGACAATCCGACTCATTTCTTCCATCGGCCTCTCTTTGGTGCTTTGACCATGTCTTCCTCTGATTGGACGGTGTGGTTTTCGGAGAACTTTCGGGCTATCCGGTGGAACATTCCTTGGTGGAAGCTGAGGAAGATGGTACTTAGTACTGGGGGTCAGAACTACGTTCGGCTCCGCGGGCTCTGGTTTACTTCCTTTTATCTCCCTGGGCGTCTTCTTCGACAGTTTAACATTCCTCAGGAGGTTCCCCTTGGTCTGAACAACTTCTCTTCTGAGTCTAAATTTGTGACCCCACATGTTTCTTTATCGGTAGAGAGGATGTGGCGTGCTCGACTGACTCGTCAGTTTAACTATGCTCGTTTCGGTATTTCCAGGCCTCTCCGGGCTGACATTATCCGCTCTTGCTGGCAATCTCTAGAAGGAGAGCTGATTGATGACCCCTTTCAAATGGAGTGGTTCCGATTCATGGATTCTGAGCCTACAGAGGATGGCATTGTCTTTGCGTACCAGATTTTGGATGAGGCTCGAATTGATTTGGCCGCTGAGGACCCAGTGTGGCCAACCCCTAGGGATTAGTTTCTTTCTTTGTATGCTGTACTTCCTTTGTAACTCTTGGTGTTCTGAACCACCTCTTTAATAATATATGAAGGGACTTTTTATGAGAAATAAATTTATTTACAAAGCTTTAAACCGGGCCTGAAGTCACTTCTCAGGTTGCCTACGTTCCCCCCTTTTTGATTTTTCCAGAAAATACGATATTCGAGTTGGGGCTCAGGTTTACGTAGTTCTTGTTATACACGTCGTGCTTATTGATAATACTTCTTCAGTCGGATCCATGTTGACTGGTGAATGTAGTAACTGCCCGTCTAGGTCAGTGAGTATAGCGGCGCCTCCTGTATTGATTTCTTTGACGATATACGGCCCTGTCCACTTCTGCCCGAACTTTCCCCTCGGATCTCTGGCTGGCTCTCGAATTTCTTTCAACACGATGTCATTTTCATTGATACCCCGAGTCCTCACTCTCTGGTTAAATGCTCGAGCGATTCTCTTCTGATACCCTTGATGGTGGTATGCGGCTTTCAATCTTTTCTCATCTAGTAAGGCTAGCTCGTTATAACGTGCCTGGACCCACTCCAGTTCATTGACCTGATTCTCTAGCATTACTCTGAGGGAAGGGACCTCTAACTCGACAGGGAGGACTGCCTCCATCCCGTATGTAAGCGAGAACGGGGTTGCCCCGGTAGAGACCCTTTCGGTGGTGCGGTATCCCCACAATGCATATGGTAATTTCTCCGGCCAGTCCCGGCAGGTGTCGGTCATCTTGCTTAGGATATTCTTCAAATTCTTGTTGGCGGCTTCAACTGCCCCATTGGTTTGTGGTCTATATGGCGAAGATTTGTGTCGGGTGATACCGTATTCTTCCATGACTGTATTAGCTTCTCCTTCGAAGTGGGTGCCGTTATCTGAGATGATCTCGTGTGGGACCCCATATCGGCAGACAATATTCCTTTTGATGAATCGGGCAACTTTCCTGGCATCCAGGGTTTGGTAAGATTCGGCTTCCACCCATTTGGTGAAGTAGTCGATGGCTACTAGTATGAATTCATGGCCGTTGCTGGCTTTGGGTGAGACTTTCCCAATGACGTCAATTCCCCAAGCTGAAAAAGGCCA
Source organism: Lonicera japonica (assembly GCA_021464415.1). Taxonomy (NCBI): domain Eukaryota; kingdom Viridiplantae; phylum Streptophyta; class Magnoliopsida; order Dipsacales; family Caprifoliaceae; genus Lonicera; species Lonicera japonica. Next base: position 5,716,319 of record CM038468.1, on the reverse strand, counting down.
GGGAGCAGTCATGTTGTACAACTCTTTTGGAGGAAGCTTCTGGGACTTAGCATAAATTTGGCATTTGTGACAACGGCGTACATGATCAGCGCAGTCAGTTTGTAGGGTAGACCAGAAATACCCTTGCCTGATGATCTTGCGGGCAAGCGTATGTCCGCTCATATGAGGTCCGCAATCGCCCCCATGTATCTGATCCATCATTCTAACCGATTCTTCTTCGGTGAGACATTGAAGATGAGTCCCGTCGTAGTTCCTTTTATACAATCTTTCCGGCACAGAGTATGAATCCTGATGCTAGTCTCCTGAGTGTGACCCGCGTTCTCTTGTCTGCTTTCTCGGGATACTGATGGTTCTTCAGCAGGTTCCAGATATCATAAAACCAAACGGTTGAGTCACCGTCTTTTTCAATTTCCACCTCAAGGGTCATGCAGTGGGCGGGTCCTGATTTCTTTTGTACCGTGAGGGTTATTTCTTCCATCCCCTCCGGAATATTGATCATAGATGCCAGGGTTGCCAATGCGTCAGCAAAACTGTTCTGGGACCTGGGGATATAGTAAAACTCCACACGCTCGAACCTTCCTGCGACTTCTTCTAGTCGGGCGAGGTAAGGGACTAATTTCTCATCTCTGATCTTCCATTCCTTCAGAACTTGATGGACCACTAGTGCTGAATCTCCGTATACCTGTATTCTCTTTATACCCCTTTGAAGAGCGATCTCTAACCCGAGTATGCAGGCTTCATATTCAGCCATATTGTTGGTGCAGAAAAAGTCCAGACGATATGACACCGGGGAGTGAGTTTGGTCCGGAGAAACTAACAGGATGCCTATCCCGTTTCCGTTCCGATTGGCGGCCCCGTCAAAGTACAACCTCCAGTCTTCATTGATCTCGACGTTCATGATGGTTTCGTCCGGAAACTCGGCTTCTTCTATCATGTCTCCCAATATCGGATTGTGGGCCAGGTAATCAGCTATGATCTTGCCTTTGACTGCCTTCTGGGTCATGTAGGTGATGTCGAATTCGGAGAGTAGAAATAACCATTTTGCCATTCGATTCGAGAGAGCCGGTTTCTCGAAGAGGTATTTCAACGGATCAATCCGTGATGCCAGGATGACTGGGAAAACTAGCATGTAGTGCCGTAGTTTCTGTGTTACCCAGACGAGAGCGGTACATGATTTCTCCAATGATGTGTAGTTTATCTCGAACGGGGACAGCTTTTTGCTGAGGAAGTAGATGGCCTGCTCCTTCCGGGTATCCGTCAGGTGTTGGGCTAGCATTGCTCCGTGGATGAGTCAGTGACGGTTAGGTATAGAATTAGTGGTAGTCCGGTCTGAGGCGGGGCTAATACTGGGGGCTTGGAGAGGTACTCCTTGATTTTGTCAAAAGCCTCTTGGCATTGGTCGTTCCATTCTCCTGGTGAAGACTTCCTCAGGAGTTTGAAGATGGGTTCGCAAGTTTGGGTGAGTTGAGAGATAAACCTGCTGATGTACTGCAGATTGCCCAAAAATCCTCGGACTTCCCTCTCGGTACGAGGCTCGGGCATGTCTTGGATAGCTTGAACTTTAGCGGGGTCCACCTCGATTCCTTTCTTACTGACGACATATCCCAGGAGTTTTCCTTTGGTTACCCCGAACACACATTTCTGCGGATTGAGTCTCATCTGATACTGGCGGAGCCGATCAAAGAAGGCTCGCAAGGCTGGTACGTGGCCTTCCCTCTCTTTTGACTTGATTATCATGTCGTCTACATACACCTCTACTTCTTTGTGAATCATGTCGTGAAAGATAGCCGTAGCTGCCCTCTGATATGTTGCCCCTGCGTTCTTCAGCCCAAACGGCATAACGGTGTAGCAGTATGTTCCCCACGGTGTGATAAATGCTGTTTTCTCCTGGTGATCCGGGTGCATCTTGATCTGGTTATATCCGGCAAAACCATCCACAAATGACTTCAGGGCGTGGTTGGCAGTATTATCTACTATCAAATCGATGTTGGGCAATGGAAAATCGTCCTTTGGACAAGCTTTATTTAGATCCCGGTAATCCACACACATGCGGACTTTCCCATTAGCTTTTGGAACAGGCACGATGTTGGCTAACCACGAGGGGTACTCGATCACCCGTAAGAATCCCACACTCAGTTGTTTCATTACTTCTTCTTTCACTTTCAAGGACCATTCTGGCGTAAGTTTCCTCAGCTTCTGTTTGACGGGCCTAAGTTCTGGATTGGTGTGTATTTCGTGCATGACTATCTGACTGTTCAAACCCGGCATATCTGCATAAGACCAGGCGAAGACATCCACATACTCTTTCAGAGTTTGTGTGAATTCTTCTCTCTCTGTCCCACTTAGGCTTGCCCCAATGCGGACCTCTTTTCTTTCCTCCTCTGTTCCGAGGTTAATCACAAGAGTGTCTCCTTCCTCGCTTTGTATACGTTGCTCCTCCCGTTCAGGGTGTTCGTTCATTCTTTCCAATTCCATATAAGCAATTACAGAATTAAAAATAACAGGATAACGCAAAATAGACTCTTCCTTATTGATACTAGTATTTACAGGTACAAGTTTAAAAAGTTCATTTAGGAGTGACTCCTTCCTATCCTTACCCTCACTCTTATCTCTCACCCTTACAATTTCGCTCTTTTCCCTTTCCCCTTGGTAGTCTGGATCAGCGTATATCAAGTGTACAGGGTCGTCTCCTGGCTCATCATCTCCTAGAGCCATGATGTCGAAGAGATCTCCGATCATTTCTTCCTCTTCGCCTTTCATGTCTTCACTTTCTTCCTTCGGCCCGATTGTCAACTTGGTAGCGAAGCTGTGTACGGTGTTTTCTTTGATATATAGGTCCTCTTCATAGAAGATTTCCCACCCAGGAAGGTTCTCTCCGTCGCTGTTTCTCCAAGGCTCCTGGAAGCCGCAAAAGGGGAAGTCCTCTCCTTCTTTGACAAAGAACCCGTTCAGAGAGCTGAAACTCGGATACTGATGCCCTCGACCCCTTTTTTGTTGATCGTCCTCTTCAGTGTGTTGGTACCCCAAACCTTCCCTCTCGTACCTTGCTACTGGTTCCAATGCTTGAAGTAGTCCTGGTTGTCCCATTCCCAGACCGGCTCCAGGCAAGTATTTCATCATTCTCAACATATTTGTAATCTTGGTGCTGAGACCGGGGATATTGTCAGGGGGAAGATACCTGATTGTCTGGGTGCTAAGAGTTTGCACTTGAGGCTCGTAAGAAAAGCCTCCTAACTGTATGCTCTGGCTCCCGATTCCCAAAACTGGTAACTCCATATCCGCCAAGGTCCTTTCAGGATCTCCTTGGATGGTAATTATGTTCCCTTCAAACGGTATCTTGATCTTTTGGTGCAAGGAGGAGGGGAGTGCTCCTATGTCGTGTAGCCATGCTCTTCCCAACAGTAGGTTAAAACTGGAAGGAATGTCTATGATTTGAAAGTCGGCCGGGAAGCTTCCGGGACCAACCATGAGATCAAGTTTCAGAGACCCCAGAACGGCCCTCCTGGTATTATCATAGGCCCTGACGGTTACAGCGGATGGTGAGAGCTCTGAATCTGAGATACCCAAGCATCTGGCAGTCTTTAGGGGGCAGACATTTATGGTCGACCCATTGTCGATGAGAACTTGTGGCAAGATCTTTCCTCGGGTTCGGACGGTGATATGGAGAGCCAGGCTGTGTTTTCTCCCCAACGGAGACAAGTCTTCATCTGAAAATGACAGACTTCTTTGGACTGTGAGTGACCCGATCATGTTTGGCAGTTGTTCGGGCGTGGAGTCCGGCGATATGACAGCCTCATCCAGGAGTTTAATGAAAGCGGTCCTGTGAGGTTTGGAGGCAACCAAGAGGCCCCAAATGGTGATGTGTGCCTGGGTTTTCTTCAACTGTTCCAGTACTCGGTCTTCTCCTACTTCTTTTGGAGGCGGTGATTTTTCGGCATCCATCGGTGGTGGCTGGTATACCTTTCCTGAGCGGGTAATCTGTTGTATCCAAAGGGATGTTGGGTCTGATCCCTCTGAAGTTTCTGACGACTCTGGCTCTGCCGACCAACTAAAAGTCCCGGGGGAGGTTTCTGTCATACAGATTGTCTCCTTATGAGGGGGGCGGGGTTTCCATGGTTGTTTTTTCTTGTCCTGGGTCCATCCTATCCCAGCTTTCCCAGGATTGGTTTTGATGGTGAGTGGTTGCGAGATCCCCTGATTTGTCTTTCCTAAGCCCTGCCCAGGTAGGAAGTTCATCTTGGCCATCCATTGGTCAATTATTGGGTTGAGGCCTGGGGCAACTTGTGCTTTTGCCGATAGCATAACGGGTGCCTTATAGGCTGAATCGTCCCGAATGAGTCCTACGGGATCAAAGCCTTCGTCAGTGGTTAAGGCGTTAATTCCTGCAGGTGGAGCATGATTGGGGAGGGGGTTGTTGGTAACATTGGGCCCGCCGGGTGCGGGGATGGTTCCGGCTTCAATGAGGTCCTGGATACGATGGCGGAGAGCTAAACAACGTTCCGTGTCATGGCCTGCCGCCTGATGGTACGCACAGTTCTCATTCATTCTCCAAGTGTTGGGGATAGGATTTGGTGGAGGGCGTGGGTTGAGTGGGGTGACTAGTCCGGCCTTTTGGAGTAGTTCCAGGCTTTTGACCAGAGTAGTGGGGAGGGTGCAGAAATTTCTCCTTTTCTTGACCTCGGTGTTTGAAGAGTCTCCCTGCGTAGGCCAACTCATTGGGGGGACTTGCGGTGACTGCTGAAATGGGTTTTGTTGATATGGGTACGAGCTTAGTTGGTTTACGGCTGGAGTGGCCGTCTTTCTTCCAGTGTAAGAGGCCTTCTTGGTATCCGTGTCCGCCTTTCTGGCCAATTCTTCCTCTACCTGTGACCCCATACTCAACAGGGCTCTGAAGTGTGGGAATACATGCTTTCCCATGCAGTTCAATACAGCTGGAGTAAAATTCTTCTGTATGATTTCTAACTGCTCTTCTTCGTCGGGCCGTTTGGACATTTGGGATGCCATTTCCCTCCAGCGGGTGACAAAGTCGCTGAAGCTTTCTTTCTCGCCTTGCTTGGCCATTTCCAGGTGTTTACGGGTAATTTCCAAATTCTCGTTGGACCCGTACTTGGTCATGAATTCTTTGACGATATCCCCCCAAGTTTTCGTGTGGTGTTTCTCTAGGTCGAAGAACCATCTCAGGGCTGCCCCTGTGAGAGTCATGTGAAAAGCCTGAGCCAGCTCCGGCTCTCCACAGCCGGACACTTGCATGGATCTGATGTAGGATTGGAGATGGGTTTTGGGGGTGTGTAGTACCAGTGAATTTGGTGATAGAGGGGAGCTTAAATCCTTGAGGTAGTCTGGCTTCTGGGTAGAGGGAAAAGGCGTTCATGTCTGTGATCTCGTCTGCCCCTTTCATCAGAGAAACACCTCTTTGCAGAACCTTCATCTGCTCTTTCAATTTCTTCATTTCTTCGCTCTCTCTTGACACCTCATCGGGCTGTTCCCGGGCTATCATCGATTCTGCGTATGCTGCCCGGAGTCGGTTGATGTCTGGGTACTCATTGGGAGGGGCTATTGGGGCTGGTGGAATAGGTCTTGCGGGGACTTGTGGCCATGGTTGATATTGGGGATCGAGGCCTTGCTGAGGTTGTGGCCAGACGATGGGTGGCTCTTGTTGTTGGTATGTGGGGCCTGAATCCGGGGCCCATTGGTTCTGATTGTTGGGGTCGGTTTGAACGGGACCGGCCATGTTGGGGCCCGTTTGGGGTGGATTGGTTCCTTGGATTGGGGGAAGTACTTGTGAAGATTGCCCTTGATTCGGATCTCGATTCGGTGGTAGTTGCTCAAACCCGGGTGGTGCGGTCCGTTCGGCTGACAACTCTTCCATTCGAATCCGGGTGTTCTGTTGCTCACTTGTGAGGCTTGCCAAATTCATGCTGACGGTCATCAACAAACGGTGCATCTCGGCTAAAGTCGGTTGAACTGCAGACGCCTCGGCTAGGCTCTGATTTGTCTCCTGATTCTCTCGTCCATCGGCCATTTCAGGTATGCTTGGTCTCACTAGTCTTCCGGTATGATCTCGACCGGCCCAACCTTCCAGACTGACGTCGCTTTATGGCTGTAGACGAAACCACGTGGCGAAGATGAAGGGAGACTATGATGCGACTCGATTTTTGCCAAAAGAATCACTAAAAATGGTCGAGAGAAAACCTCGGAAAATAGGTGTGGTAAAGTAAGCCGTAAAGTGGTACATCCCCTACAGCTGTATGACAAGTGTTTTAACTGACTCAATCTTAGATGCAGCGCAGGTGTTCGAACGGTTAAGGCTTCAGGCTCCCTCCTTTTTGGCAAGACCTTGCGATATACCCCAAGGGCGGGTACGTGCAAGAATCTTTTGATATACTTCCCGGGTACGTGAGTGTTCTCGTCACTCGATATACCTCGGGGGCGTACTTGGCCAAGGAGAGTGGAAGTAAATGCTTTCGGTTTATGTTGGCCCAAGCAAGCCAACTCCCTACTCACTTATAATACTTCCGAGGGTTTGGGGTAAATTCACACTCGTAGAACCAATGCATGATTTGTGATAGTGCGTGTAAAGTTCGAAAGGTTGGTTTCACAAATATCTTTATCTTTATTACGTCTTTTCGAAAAACTCCCATTTTTTAGAAAAAGGTTTCTTCTCAATCAATTAACATGAGTAGGGAAAGCAGTAAAAGCAAGTTTTCAACAGATAAACAAAGGTCCACATATAAGAGTCTAGTTTTCTAATGACTTCCCCAGCAGAGTCGCCACTGTGAGAATCCGCAAATGCGACCCCCCGGGTCTCGTCCCCGTTGGTGGTGGGGGTCATGGGACGTCGGAACTGATTCCGTCGTTCCATTTGCTGGAGCGTTTTCGTTGATTCATATCAAGTGTCCCTACGTTCTATTTCTAGATGCAAGGGGGGTTCATTCAGAGTCGCCAGTACGTTTTTACGAGAAAACGGACAAAAAAGGTCGTGTAAGAGGAAAGGCTATAGACAAGCCCTTCTTTACACGTTTGTCTGCGAAACCGGAATTCTTATAGGGTTCGGAAACTATATTACGGTTTGGGAAGGTGTTAAGCACCCATTCCGCCCTTTCGGTCTCTAGTGGTCTTATAAGTTTATTCTATGTTGAAAAACTTGGATGCTTTTACCGACAGTCTACTACTTTCTAAATAAATAATAAAAAAAAACCCTAATTTGGGAAAACGGGGAAAGGGATGAAAACCTTTGTGTTCCGAGATCCGATGTTTTTATATTTAAAAGATGAAATGACAAATGACAAAAACCTTTTATTTTTGAAAGAGTATTCCGTATTATTTCCTCAGATAATGACGGTTTTCTCGAGTTGTGATTATTTTGAAAAAGGTTCGGATCTTTATGTCGGGACTAATTCAATATGGAATTTGAACTCTTTGAGGAGAGTTTATCAGACACGTCGCAGTCTATGGAAAAGACAAGATATGTGGATTTTAGTTCCTAGATAAGTCTTTATCGGTCCGGGGTTTGAAAACAGGGTTTATCCGGACGATAATGTACTTACTCTTCTGGTTTTGAAAGTAGTTTTATCAGGGTCTTTTGTTTTGAAAACGGTAGACTATTGGTAACTTGACAATAAGTTTATTCAAATAAAACGTGGACAGAATAACAGAAGTAAAACAAGTACACAGATATCTAATCTTAAATACTAGAAGGGACTTTCTTTACCTTCCCGACGAGAATAATAACAAGAAAGAAAATATAATATGGCAGAGGGATCTCCGGCGATAATAATCTTCTCTTTCTTCAGATATTTCCGAGAAATCGATTCCGGAGACGGGACACGTCGAGTGTCGAGGATAGATTCGATAATTCTTCAGAAATAAGATAATAATAGAAAAGTGCTCTGATAAAAATCCGAAATCTAAAGCTCCGAAATTCTTCAGATTCCAATTAAAGCTCCAAATTCTCAGATTCCCCTTGAACCCTTGGGGGTGTTGGCCTATTTATACTGCTCGGGAGAGATTGTCGCGCGACATTTTCTTAAAAAAGGAGAATGTCGCGCGACATTGTGATATGTCGCGCGACATACGGGAATGTCGCGCGACAAACGGCTGAAGTGATGGTTCTGACAGATTGATGTGTCAGAAAGTGGTTGGTCTGGTGCAGAGGGGGAATGTCGTGCGACATAGTGGAATTGTCGCGCGACATATCAGGGATTGTCGCGCGACAATGTGATATGTCGTGCGACAATCTCTCTAAAGAACAAGTTTGTCGGGCGACAAACCCTCCTAGTGTAGTACCGGGTCCTCGGGTGGGTCCCGGACCCAAAATAGTAGTTCTCGGAGGTCGTTAGGGTTCTTGCGGGGGTCACGGATCGGGGTGTCTACAGCATCCAAATGGGAACTCAGTTCACACGCAAACTCACCCAATAAGGTATATGGTACACGATTGTTCTTATATATATATATTAGATTAAAGGGGAAAAAATTAGAAAAAAAAAACTGATTTGAAAAGCATAAAGAATGGGTTTTAACTTAGCATCTTGAATAACAATATCCATTAAATTAGTCTTGTTTCCCGATACTTTTTTAGTCCTAAGATTCTCCCGGCCGACAACCTCGCCAATTAGATATGTTAACAAAAAAAAATAAAAAATGGGTCATTAATAGCTAACAAATATCACACAATGAATAGGTAAATTTGACTTTATAGTAAAAAAAAAACTGAGGCCTACCAAATAATTTGTTTTGTTTTACTTTGATAGGAGGAAATTGTTAGTGAAAACACGGAAATTAACAATTAAAATAGAATAGAAAACCGAGTCTCGTGTATCACACGATCTCCTTAAAATAATTACACTGCCTCCCACGGTGCTTATGAGGTTTGTTATGGCATTTGTCTCCCAGGATGAAACGGTAAAAAGTGTCTACCTTTAGCACTTTGGTGTCACTCACAATACGAACTTAAATTGTGTATGAACTTGATCACCACGAAAAACAAAACTATTCTAGAGAGAAGAGAGAATTTCGTGAAGAGAGGTGTGTGTTGAGTTGTGTGGAATGAGGTCTCCAATGCCTCCAATTTATACAAGGGGGAGGAGATATAGAATTAATTTTGTCATTAATCAAAACAGTTTTTTAGTTTTAATTCAAACGTTTTTTTTTAAATAAATTGAATTTGAAATCTCTTGATTAAGAGTAATCTAATACTATAAGGCCTCGTTTGATTCGGGTATTAAAAAGTGGGATGGGATTATTAATACCACTTTTTTTATAATACCCTGTTTGATTCGCATAAATGTGCTGGGATTACTAATACCGGTACTAACTTAATACCACTTTTTGTGCTATAATTTAATACCAGGGGGGAGGTGGTATTGTTTATCCAGGATTAAGAAAAATGAACCATATATTTTCAAAAATGACATTACTACTATAATATTTTCAAAAATGCCACTACCACTACTACTAATAAATTATTATTATTATTATTATTATTATTATTATTATTATTATTATTATTATTATTATTATTATTATTTTAATTTATTTAAAAAAATTATTTATTTTAAAAAAATTAAATTTTTCTTTTAAAAAATATTTTTATTTTGTTAGTCCAAAATATAATCCCGTATACGAGTTATATAACAAAACATGGTATTAACATCAGCAAGAGATATCCCAGTATTAATACTGCATGAATCAAACAAGGTATTGGTATTAAATTAATACCAGGATTAATAGTCCAGTACTATTAATACCGGTATTATTAATCCCACTGATCCTAATACCTGAATCAAACGAGGCCTAATAGTATTACGGAGGAAGTCCTCCGTAATAAATTTTCTCTCTCTTATTTAATTTCCACTTAATTACAGTGACTTCTCTTTCTTTTCAATAATTCACTTCTTCTTTAATAATACTAATCCACTTCCTTCATAATAATCATATATTATCTTCTCTCTTATTAATTGCTATTATAATTGCCATAATAATAGCACATTTAATATCAATACACTCTCTCTTATTAATTGCTATAATAATTTTCATAATAATCTATATTATTTATTATTGTTATAATAATAATAATTATTATTATTATCATAATAAAATCTAGGAATTGTGATAATTATATTTAGTGATAAATAATTTTTATTATGAAACATTTATTTACTTATTTTTTAAAATTTTTCATTTTTCATATTTACATCTATACTTAGTATATATTAGTATCATGGAAGGAATAAGAAGAGGTTGCCATATTTATTGTACTCTTTAATGTTTCTTTTTAATTTTTCTTTTTTGAACTTATTTTTTTAATCATGAACTGAATTATTATTATTATTATTATTCAGGTACGGGCGCACACAAGCCAAGCCTGTGTCAAGCCAAATTCGATCCGTGATTTGCACCCCCCGCGCCTGGGTGCGCGAGAGAGAGCCTTATATTTCTTAGAAGCTTATGAGCTAGTGAAAGGTTATCCTTTATAAACTCATAAATATTTTTCCAAAGTTCCAATGTGGGACTAACATTTTCCATTTTATTTTCCATCTCAAGTAGCTCACTTTGGGTGACAATTTCTCATTCACCCCAAATCCGTTTTGAGCAAACAAATACACGATCTCGATGTACTCACGGAGGAGAACATGAATCTATAATTTTGCTTTCAGAATCGAGTGTGAAACTCCATTTAAAATTACCCTCAAAATGGCTAAAAAAGTTACTTAAAAACCATTTTTTTTTTCAACAAAAAGATTGATTTAAGCCAAAACAAAGGAAAATCTTCTCCTGTTTTAGGCTACATGGCCAAAATTATTATTGGATTGAAAGTTTAATGCCACCTGAAGGTTCAACTCCAAAGTTTGCTCAATTGTATATTTATGACACCGAAAATGAAGTAACGAATATGATGCAATCTGTTAGGTTATTAACTCTTTCTCTTGCTACATAATTTTAATAGGAATTTACATTTATGTCATTCATATATGGTTTCTAATTATATTTATTTCTTATAATTTTATTCCAATATTTTGAACTAATTATAATTATAATAAACTATAATTTGAAACCATATAGGAATTTGCTTTTATATTTATTTTCATTTCTTTATTTTTCATAACATATATATCACTTCCCATGATGAAGCCAACATCGAGGGTATACACTTACCAATGCCTATTTTTCATTGGTTTTATATATTATTTTATTTGTTGATTTATTAGAATTTAAATTTGTTGAGTTTTGGATGTTGTAAAAAAAGGATTGGGAAATAATTCTGAAGGTACGTTGTATTTTTCTATTTTGTAATTTTTTTTGTATTTTATTGGGTTTTATATATAAGTGAACTACATATATTTTTTAATATTTTTTGTCAAGTATTTCTTTTAATTCATCATGTTTTTGCAAAAAAAAATAAAATTATTTCTATATGGGTTTTCTATTTTTTTTTAATTAATGCTATATTTTTTTTATTTAGTGATAGCACAATATGTAGTTTCCCCAATTCCAATATTATTTACAAAATATTTAGTCAATTATTTTTCAAAGTACTATGATGTTGGAAATTCTGACGACGAATGTCAATTTTACGGAGCTATATTTTGGTACAAGGAGATAGTAGATCGGCATTATAGATCGTTAAACCCAAAATTTCCTTTGTGCTGTATGAAAGGAAAAGTTAAGCTGCCAAGTATGCAAAGTCCTCTGTCGATACTCAATGAATTATTATTAGGAACAAGTGAGAAGAGTAAACATTTCACATAGAACATTCGATCGTACAACAATATGTTCTGCTTTACTTCGATGGGATGGAAGATTGATGTGAGCCTAAACAAAGGAAAATATCCTCCTATTTTTAGGCTACATGGCCAAAACTATCACTTGATTGGAACTTTATTGCCACCTGAAGGTTCAACTCCAAAGTTTGCTCAATTGTATATTTGTGACACCGAAAATGAAGTGACGAATAGGATGCAAATTGTTTTATGACATGCAATATTAAACAAGGGCTCCTCTTGCAAAATTTATTTTGAAGTATAAACTTATTATTTGGGACAAAGCACCAATGATGAACAAGTTTTGTTTTGCAACATTGGACAAGAGCATGAGGCACATTTTAAGGTTTAGTAATCCAATGAGTATGGAATTGCTATTCAGAGGAAAAAATGTTATTTTTAGAGGGGATTTTCGACAAATTCTCCTGTGATTCCAAAAGGAAATAGGCAAGATATTGTGCTTGCATCCATCAATTCATCATACTTATAGAGATATTGTAAAGTTTTAAGACTAACTAAAAATATGAGGCTACGTAATCTTAATTCAAATAGTGATTGTGCTAAGTTAAAATTGTTCTCTGAATGGATTTCTAGCGTTAGAGATGGTACAATCGGTGGTCCTAATTATGGTCATGCAACTGTTGAGATACCAAATGATCTTTTAATTACTGGATACAATAATCTAGTGGATGCTATTGTGTGTAGCACTTCTCCGACCCTTTCAAACGATGTTCGACACACATTGTATTTGTAGGGAATAGCTATTCTAGCACAAAATCTTGATATTATAGAATCCATGCAAGAATACATGATATCACTTACTTTGACTGAAGTGAATATCTATTTGAGTTCTAATTCTACATGGCCAAATGTTGATTTGCTACAGGATATTCACACGCCTGAGTTTTTTTAATGGGATTAGATGTTCCAGTGTGCCTAACCACAAACTAAAGTTGAAAGTTAGCACCCCAACGATCACTAAGAAATGTAGATCATTTACTTGGTTTATGCAATGGAACTAGATTGGTCATGACAAAACTTGGCAACTATGTCCTTGAAGCAAAAATTCTTACTTGACACAATGCAAGACATACAATCCTCTTACCTAGAATGACATTGACGCCTTCTAACCCTAGATTACCTTTCAAATTTACAAGGTGTATCCTCTAATTGTATTGTATGCAATAACAATCAATAAAAGTCAAGGATAATCCTTATCACACATAAGATTGTATTTGAAAAGACCAGTATTCAGTCATAGACAATTGTATGTTGCTGTGTCAAGAGTCACAACACGCAATGGATTGAGGATACTTATTTGTGATAAAGATTGATGACCAGTAAATTCAACAATAAATGTAGTGTAAAAAGAAGTTTTCTAAAATCTATAATAATTTTGTTATATGTCTATTGTTTCCTTTTCATTGTATCTAATTTTTTGACTTTATACTTCATCATTGCAATGTTCATTTGCTCGATTACTAATTCTCATTATTTTTCTCCATAACAATATTATTTATGTTGTGTTACACGTGCAACGCACGAGTGATATACTAGTATAACTTTTAAAAGTTAGACTATATTAAAATGATAATTGGGTTAATTTGACAATATAGTTACCCTACTTTTTTTCTTGTATATATATAATAACCAATGCTAAATACTTTATACATTTAATTAACATATAGCTTGCAAATGTAAAAACTATGAAATTCAAAAGAATAAATGGCTCCTAATATAAATTAACTAATTTAAAAATACATGAACGAACCATAACTCGAACCAAACAAACACTAAAAATAATACAAATTAAACAATATCTTACTAGGTTATAATGAAGATATACATCTATTCTACATATAAATTTTATCCAAGTTAAATATCTTTGAAAAGTTTAAAAATTAACCATATACAATGTAGAAACTCTGAAATTCAAAAGAATCTAAAACAAAACAAAAATGAAATGAGAGAGAAAGAGTACCAAGTTCATTATCCAATACTCCTCCTTTATTCAAAGAACTCATTTTTAATTTGAATATTTGAAATGGTGTGTATGTAAATGGACAATAGTAAAATGCATATATAATTGTATCTAGGCGGAAAATTTCAGGTGCGGATAGGTCCTTTTTACAACTTTTATGCGTCGTAAGAAACACCCCTAATATTTTTATGACGGAAAAGCATTGTAAAAATGCTCAGTCTGTATGGATCGATCCGTACCAAAACCAAAATCTATATCTAGGTAGCTAGGCAAGAATTTATTTATTTAGCATAAATATATAAACTTAAAATCTTCTCAATAAATTTTATTTTTTAGCAAAAAAAAAAATATAGTGAGAAAAATTTGTGAAACTTTTATCTTCCCCGATAAAACCCTGAATAATTGCGGTTTTTTTAAAATAAGATAAACTGTTCAACTTAATTTTGTAAGGGCCCGTTCGATAACGTTTTCGGAGAATGTTTTCAGAAAATGAAAATGAGAAAATGAATTTTCCGAAAACGAAAATAGTGAAAACATTTTCCGAGAACGAAAACAGTGAAAATGAAGATTGCAAGACTGAAAATGGTGAAAACATCATTTTGGCGTTTTTGCGTTTTATGCTTTAAACTTGAATTCGTTTTCCGAAAACGTTTTTCGTGTTTTTGTCAATATCCCACCGAACGCATTTTTTATTCGTTTTTGAACGCAAAAAACAAAAACGGGTCTTAAAAACACTACCGAACGGACCCTAACTGTTTGTCTCCAAAAACTTACATTTAAATTTCTTTAAAATTTTATTTACACATCATATTTGGTTAATGTTCCGTACAATTTTTTTTATAGAGTAAACAATCTAAATGGGCACTTAACTTTTTATCTAGTATATTTTGGACATCAAACTTTAAAACGAACCACTTTTGTCAACTAATTTCGGAGTATGTACCACTTTGACCATTTCATCCAATTGTTTGATACATGACTTTGTATAGATTGATACAATGAAACTAACTGATTGAACAAATCAATTTTATTAATATTTTGAAATATATATATATATATATATCTAAGTAAGTAAAAAATACAATAACAGGTACTAGAATTTTAAAATAGAGATAATGAGTTATAGGGGGTATCGCTCCGTAATATTTTATAACTCTAAGGACGGAATTATGTTTAATAAAGGAAAGTAGTACTAATTTCATAATTTGGTTTTACAAAAAGGACACTTTTCATAATATTAATTTATTTTAAAGAAAATGATAAATATTGACGGACAAAAATACCCTCAAGTTAAACTACAGTTAACTACTACTACTACTACTTCTCGAGTCCTCTTTCTCGCTACTTTTCAATATTTATTAAAACTGTTTAGCACATTTAGTTTAGTTATATGTGTTCACTTGTGGTACTAAAACATTTTTAGCACTATTTTAGTGTTGGACAATTGGTATTAAAACTGTTTTAACACCATGTGATTAGTTATTTTGGACAAAAATTGTGCTAAATATATTTTAGCACCTTATAAATAATTAGTATGTTCTAGAGAATACCATTTTTATCCAAAGTAAGGTCAAAGAAATACTATAAAAAATAATATAAGGTCAAAGAAAAAAAAAAGAAAAAGAAATGAAAAGCATCCAACCAAAAGAAACTCCAATTTAATTTGTAAACAAAGTAGAAAACCACCTATTATATATGATTCCTGAACAAAAGAGATTTATTATCCTAATTTTCTTTATATCAAGCTCAAAACAATCCCTATACATACAGAAGGGGGTGGGGGGAACAATAAGAGTAAATAGGATTCATTAACAATTATTATATATCAAAGATAATTGGGATTTCCTCATCAACTAGCGGCGGCTTTAACTGCTATTCCGACCGCATCATCGAAATCCTCTGCTGTAACTATTAGTTAAATAAGAAAAAGGTATTAGTGTCTTTTTTGTGCAGTGTTCTTAATTTACAATACTAATTTATAAGTGTCCTTTACAATTATCTTATTATTAGAATTAACCCTTATGCCCAATTGCCCTTTAATATATTATATTACAAATATTACTGCAATTACAATTTTTGAATCTTTAACCATCAATAAATTTGACGCTTGAAATTAGGAATTTGTTTAAGGAAATTATTATATCTATCAAACTTTCCATTAAATGTTTACCATGATTGATTAGTGGTAATTAAGTCAGAACATCATTTTAATAAATATGAGTTGTCACCAAGAAAAGAGAAATGCCCATTACTCAGATCTAACAAAAACAAAGACAAATAAGCCACAAAAATACTATTCCCAAAATATTTTGAGCTTTAATTAAGTTAATCACTAAAGTAAAAGGCCTAAGGTGATTCCGTATGTTTGAACCTAGATTTTCCTATACAAACTTCAGCTCTTGATTTTCCATATATCCCTCTTAATCCTAAAACTTGTAGCAATGTAATAGACCATAGATTTTCCTATACAAACTTCAGTCCTAGCAAAGTCATATGAATAGATTCCACTTTCCATAGGGATTTTTTTTATCAAATTACTAGTTCATCATCAACCAATTGATTGTAGAACCAAAGATACATATCATGATCTATAGAATAGTAAATACAATAGATACATATTGAACATGTTGGTATTACTTAAGCAACCTAAAGCAAAACAAAAACATATAAAATTTTTGGTTTATAGTGTAGCCAAAAGTATGCGACAATTTAAGAAAAAAAAATGATATTTACACAAATAGAGAATTATGAACAAAATGAGTAAAATTCCCAAATTAAAAGTGAATATGTGAATATCTTACTCTCCGGATCCCACCTTACCTTCTAAGAATATAGCAGACACTCCGTCATGTACGATTAAGCACAATTTGGTCGAAGGATATAGCAACTTTGAAGCAAACTCTAACATGATTAAAAAAGCAAACCCTAGCAATCGAGTGAGAAGCGACGAGCATATTTGCAATAAGATTGGAACAAGAAATATAAGAAAGGGATTGACAAAGAACCTTAACATGAGAGAGAGAGAGAGAGAGAGAGAGAGATGGGGGATTTGGAGATGGTAGGCTGAATTAGAAAGGAGGAAATATGGATTTGGAGGGAATAGAGTGACGTTGGGAATATTTTGGAGAAAAAGGGGGAGTATTACCACATGCTAAAAATTCTAAAAGGAGAAATCAAATTAGAAAATGTCTCGGTTGTAAACTAATTGCTACGATTTTAAATTGTGACAATTCTATTGAGCGAATGTGTGTCTTGGTTCAAAACCAGGACAACTATTTGTCACGGACACAAACCGGTTACAATAACTATGCATTTTTTAGTGACAATCTGCTCATTTTGGTGTAGTGAGTGAAACTTAATCTTTACAAGGAAAACTGAATAGGCAACGATTAAAACCTTGAAGCAATTGGTGGCTATTTTACTGATTAGGCAAACCTTTGTTTACTGGATTTCTATGTCGTAGTTTCTGACTTTTTCTGATTCTTGGTTGTTATTGTTGCTCTTTAGGAATTGAAGTTTTGTTTCGAGTTGATTCTGTAACAAGTTGCAGGTCTATGTTCTGATTTTTGATATGATTTGTAGAATTATTTGAGAAAATTTCTTTTTAACAATGGTATATTTTATTGTCTAAAATATAGAAATAGATAAATAAATAACCATTGTTTCTAGTCTTATTTTTCTAATGTGTTTATTATTCCAATTTATAGAGGAACAAGAAATTTATCTTTGTTTGCATCTTGGCAAGTCGATGCCAAGGTTGCATGAAGCTTCAAAATACATGTTTTAAAGCTTTTATTGGGTTCCAGTACTTTAACAAAGCTCATATTTTTTACATGTGGTTTGTGCTTCTTATAGAAATTTAATCTTTATAAATTGTGAAGTTGAATTGTATTTAGGATTAGAAGACATTTACTTTTTATAAGGACTTCCGGTTGATGGCCGACCACTATTTAGTGAGGATTTTTCTGCTTCTCTTCTTTGTGAACAACTACTAGAATGAGATCAACCTGGTAGAACCCGAGAAACGGTAGCTTAACGAATAGTTGGTTAATAAGAGCATTTCAAGACGTCTCGGAGGACATTGGAGTGGATGATGAATGATTAACTCCATATGTCAGGGCATACATCCTTTTTATTATTGGGACATTACCACTTCCTAATTATGATAAATCTACCGTCCCAATATTGTATTTGCATTTTCTAAGAGATTTAAGTGCCGATTCTCTTAATAGCTTTGTATGGGGCGCTGTTGTACTTACAAAACTACATTCAAATTCTGTAAGAATTTGAGAAACTTCAAGGGAGCAAGTTGGATTTTGGAGCTATGTTCCATTGGGTTTTTATTTTGTTTTTTTATGTAAAATACTAGTTTGTAATTATTCTTATTGAAAACTAATTATTATTTTTTTCAGATGTTTTTTTGGAGCGCATTGTCCGCATTAGGCAAGCATTTTTTGTCAATTTGGAAGCTCTCCCCGCTCAATTTCCATCTTCAAGGGATGGGGCAGCCTCTTTCACGATCCATCATTAAATGCTCACCGTGATGTGGGCTGGGGATGTGAGCTGGGGACAAATCTTTTTGAATATCCATGATGAGGTATTATCTCCTTTTAATTAAATTTTTTTAAAATTAATTTTGAAAACTAATTTCTAAAAAAGATTTCATTATTTTGATAAAAATATTGGTAGGATGTGATATGGAGGCCTTATCCTATATTTGAAATTGTAAGCCATATATTATTTTATTCTCGAACAATTTTTTTTATTTTAATACTTTAATTTATCAAAGACCGGATGTTGTTCCTCAACAATTGGAAATTAAGAATTTAGATGAATCTCAATTGACCGAGATCATACATCTGAAGTCGAAGTTAAGAAAAGGGCATACAGAAAGGAAATTGCTAGAACAATATTCTCGGTATATCCAGGAGTGGACTGAACGGAGGTACAATACTTGTATCAAAGATTCATTTGAAAGTAAATAAAATTTTTACTTATTCTTGAAGTTTAATTTTTTATTATAGTTTTTATGCTAACTTAACTTTTAATTGTAGATTTTGTTCTTCCTGATACTCTGCTATAACAAGTTGTGCAGCCTCAGGAGGAGCTTCGTGGAGCTGAAAATTTTGTTCTTCCTAAACATATACGGCAACAAGTTGTTCAACCTCAGGAGGAGCTTTGTGGAGATTCTCCTAAGACTTCTTTTCTTTGTGCTTTTCTTTATGGAGATTCTCTTGAGACTTATTCTCTTGGTATGGATATGCAACATAAAAATGTACAAAGTGAAAATATTCTCATGGTATGGAGTTTTTTAGTTTCCACATATTCATTTTACATATCCATATTAGGAGAAGAAGTCTCATTAGAATTTTCATGAAGAGAAGCACCAAGAGAAAGTCCCAAGAGAATCTCCACAAAGTTCCTCCTGAGGTTGTACAACTTATTGCGGTAGAGGGTCAGGAAGAACAAAAATTGTAGCTCCACGAAGCTTCTCCTGAGGTTGTACAACTTGTTGTGGCGGAGCGTCAGGAAGAACAAAATCTACAATTAAAAGTAAAGTTAGCATAAAAACTATAATTAAAAATTAAACTTCAAGAATAAGTAAAAATTTTACTTACCTTCAGATGAATCTTTGATAAAAATATTGTACCTCCTTTTAGTCCATTCTTGAATATACCGACAATACTATTCTAGCAACTTCCTTTCTGTACGCCCTCTTATCGACTTTGATTTTAGATGTATCATCTCCATTAATTGAGATTTATATATCTAAATTATCAATTCTTAATTGTCGAGGAGCTACATCCGGTCTTTAATATATTATAGTATCAAAATCAAATATTATTGTTCGAAAATAAAATATTCGCTGGCTTGGAATCTCAAATCTAGCATAAGGCCTCCATATCACATTCTATAATATTGCCATTAAAATATTGAGATTTTTTTTTTCAGAAACAACTTTCGAAAATTAATTTTAAAAAGTTTTCAACAAAAAGAGATAATACCTCATCATGAATATTCAAAATGATTTATCCTTAGCTTACATCACAGGGTGAGCATTTAATGATGGATTGTTGAGGAGGTAGCTCCACCCCTTTCAGGGTGAAATTTGAGTAGAGCTTCCAAATTGACCAAGAAAGCCTGCCTGATGAGGACAATGTGCTAAAAATTTTTTTTGAAAAAAAACTAGTTTTTAATCAGAATAATTACAAACAAGTTTTTTAAACTTTTGAGTTAGATGGTTCTTAATATAGTATCGGATGTTGGTTTTCTAGGAGGTTTTCTAAGAGGTCCAAGATTCAAGCCTTGGCACCTCGACCCCCCATTTGTTAATCCGAAATTCGAAATTTGTATGCTATCCATGCGCGAGTATGGGGTCACACGTGAGGGAGGGTGTTAAGCATGATATTCATTATGGTTCTTCTTCTAACAGCTTAAGTTTTTGGGAGAGCATCGGCACTCATGTCTCTAAGAATATGAAAAACAATATTGGGACGATAGATTTCTCACAATTAGGAAGTAGAAATGTCCTAATAATAAAAAGGATGTATGCCCTGACATATGGAATTAATCTTTATCATCCACTCCAATGTCCTCCGGGATGTCTTGAAATGCCCTAATTAACAAACTATTCCTTAAACTACCTTTTCCCGAGTTACTACTAGGTTGATCTTGTCCTCGTAGTTGTTTACAAAGAAGTAAGCAGAAAAAATTCTCTAACAAATGGTCCTAATAAAAGTAAATGTCTTCTAATCTTAAATACAATTCAACTTCACCAATTCTAAAGATTGAATTTCCATAAGACACACCAACCAAGTGTAAGAAATTTGAACTTTGTCTAAAGTACTAGAAACCAATAAAAGCTTCATAACATTTATTTTGAAACTTCATGACAACCTTGCCATCGACTTGCGAAGATGCAAACAAAGATAAGTTTCCTACTCCTCTCTAAATTATAATGTTAAAAACATTAGAATAATACCCCTAGAAACAATGGTTATTTATTTATCTATTTCTATATTTTAAACAATAAACTATACCATTGTTAAAACGAGATTCTCTCAAATAATTCTACAAATCTAGTCAAAAATCAAAACAGAGACCTGCAACTTATTACAGAATCAAGCCGAAACAAAAATTCAATTCCTACGGAGTAGCAGCAACAACCAAGAACTATAAAAAATCTAGAACTATAACATAGAAATCCAGCAAAATAAACTTTGCCTAATTAGTAAAATAGCCACAACCTACTTAAAGGTTTTAATCTTTGTCAAATCAGTTTGCCTCGAAAATACCTAGTTTCACTCGTAGTCACTATTTATCAAACAATTTACAATAGCTATACCTCTTATTCTAGTACATTTTTATAGGTAAAAATCATTTGAGCCACACATTTCATGGTTCACCAAAACTAATAACAAGAATGGTTGTGAAATTCATCTTGAAGTAATTAGAAGCTATATCTTTGGTCATAAGACCATCTGGTCATTATGCTGAAAATGTTTACAAATCCAACCCATCCTAACCAAACATTACCATCACCAACAGATATGGAAAACTTTATTTTTGCAACATTAACCATAATTGCATTCATCTTTGTTTATTACATGCTAGCTTGGGTTCTACTTATCTGCTTCCAGAAGAAATCAAAGAATTTCTCGGGAATACTACAAGATTCGTTCGCTTTTTTTTCTCTAATAAATGATCAAAACTTCATATAGGTTTAAATCTTACTGAGAGGTTCACTAAAGATCAGAAATTGTTGAAGAAACAAGATGATCTTTCTTTTATCCCTTTGAGGCGATCAAAAAATAAAGAAATGAAAAATATAGCTCCATGAGCAAAAGCTCCTGTCATGGTGAATCATGAGAAGTATTAGTGATGAGTATATAATGCAACTTAAGTAGTAAAGTCTTGTGCTATGAATGCACAAGTAAGCAAATAGTACATGTGTTGAGCTACTAAAGAAGTAGCAACAACATAATGGAGGCAGTCACCCCATCTAGATTGATCGAAAATTTGATTCAAATCCAAAATAGCACCTATGGGAACATAAGCAAAGCCTTGAATTGATTATTTTTAATGAATAGATCCAATCGCAACTTCGAATATTGAATTTAAGGAATTCATAGGGAAGAAGCTTAATCGAAAGTAAAATAAATCATAATTTTTATTCTATGATCGATCAGTATAAACATCAACAACTTCGAATTGGATTGGTTCCTCGATAAAAATAAGTACGGAGTAAAAGAATGAGGGGAATTCTCGAAAGCGGAAAAGGATCCAATGACTTTGAAAGAATTGAATGAGGAGCCTTATGAGATGAAAATCTCATGTACAATTATGTAGAGTGACAGTGAGTGTTACTTATCTGTTAACTTTTCTACTATCACCCAAAAAAACCAAACTTTGCCTTACGTAAAGTTGCTATTCCACTGTGATAACTTGCCTATGCAAGCATTTGATAACGGGGTTGAAGAAAGGAGTGAAAGCATAGATGAAGGAAGTAACTATTACGACACAAAATTGAAGAAACATAATATTAAAATACTACTAACTTGATAACATGGACAATACTTTAAGTTGTTTTATGTCTGTCATAACAATCTATGTGGTGACATACAAATGACATAAAGATTCAAGTACCGATTAGGGGTGTTGTCAGAAATCCGAAAACAGAACGAACGAACGAACCGAACCGATCCGTTGTGATCCAAAATTTCTCAAACCGAAACCGAAATCAAAAACCGACACCGAAATCAAAATCGATTGATTTGGGTCAGTATGGGTTGGGGATTTGGGGTCCACAAATTGGATCGAAAAAACCGAATCTTTTTAAAAAAATATTTGCCAACTTAATGTAATTACTTAAGTTGTCTTACAATACGTTGAAAAAAAAAGGAAACTTTCTTACAACATTTACATTATATAAATGACCCAACCCTATGGATTATTTACATTTATAAATAATTACTTAAGCTAATTATTAAAATAAATACATTATATAGTTTTTTTGTAGCGTCTTTTGAGTGAATTTATATTTTTAGTGCAATTTTGAACTAAAGTTTTAACAATAATAAAAAAAAAATCGAATGAGACCGAACCGGACCGAAATCGAACCGAACTGAAACCGAATTATAAAGTTTGGGAAGGGTTTGGGGTACCCTAGTTTCTACCCCGACCGAAACCGAAAATACCCCTAATACCGATCACTTATAAAGGATCCATAGAAGCATGAGATTTCAGAAAACTTTATCCAAACGAGAGAGAGAGAGAATTGTACTACACACCAAAGTAGCATCACCACAATCAATCAATTTTAAATAACCAAACCAAAGGTAGTAAAATTAAAGGGAGTTCATCACAATCAATCTAAACAACTAATTGAGTATCACTAATAGGATTTCAACATCCAACTCACATTCTTTGCAGCTCTACTCATATAATTCTGTTGCAAATAGAACTCAAGTAAATACGAACAAATAACATATATTATTTTTCCCCAATTTCATAAGTATTCTTGATTGTCTGGTAGTTAGTTTTAACTCTTATTCAACATAATGCTAATGTACACCTAAACAAACTAATTTTCTATTTTGATAACATTAATTAAGTTAGACATCTAACTAATTTTCTTTCAGCTAAATCTAATCACAAAATGCAACCAATTTTCTACTATAGGATTTTCTTTAATTTATCACAAAATGTACCTTCATTCAGACCACGCCTCTCTTTTGCTTTAATAATTATTTTCCTACTCTGTACAAACCCCACAGTTAGCCATTGTAGATTCTGTACCATAGATTATCCGAATAATTTACAATACAATTTTTAACAATTAATTCTACCATAACGTCAATTATATTAACGTTACGGTGGTAAAAAGTCAACTAATTTCCTTAATTATGTTTACCATAATTGTAAGGTTTATTAAAATGATTGATTAGGGGTATTTTAGTCCAAAAAAATATATTTAAAAATGAGTTGCTTTTTAATTATAGTAAGGAGGACCAACACCTAAAGTCAATCTCCTAGTGGACTAAATCTTACTACCTCCACAAACTTCCATCCAAGTTTCTTTACAAATTTTTAGTTAATTAAACCTTATTAGAAATTTACATTTAGTAATTAGTGTGCAACCCGTGCATCATAATTGATAAGTATGACTTATAGAAAGGAAATTAATTCACTTCCTAAAAATATTTATCTTTGACCTATTTTGTTGTATAAATTTTTGTATAATTTCTAAGTAAAGTAAGGTAAGGGATAACCAAGCGGAAATAAGTATCAATCTAAATTAAACCATCTAGTAGATAGACAATAATTAATTATAGTAACAAAGATTATCAAATACATCTAACCCAAACGCAATTACTGAAAATAATTGAGCAAACATAGTCACCTTCTTGTATGTTGTCCTAGAAGAACATGTGCTCCTCTCTCTAATTAGACGACTGAATATTGGGCTACAACAAGCATCTCTGTTTTATGCAAAAATTCTTCTGCTGCTCAAAGCATTTTCAATTTGGAGATGGTGAATTCAATTTCAAGCAACATATAGCAGTTTTTAATGTTCAACATTGATTTCTTGTTCATTGAAGTACAAATATGAGAAACGTGTACCTTCTTATAGTTGGCACTTAAATATGTTATTCACCACCCAATAATTATGTGGAAATTAGTGTGTTTGCTTAAAAGTACTAAAGCGAAAGATGGACTATCAATTTTAGATGGAAGAAGTAAAAGAGAATTCACGAAAATGTAAAACGGACAAAGAAAAAAAGAAAAGCAAAAGAATGCCAACATTTGAAAGATGCTAAATTATCGTGAACACTAAAGTTGTGTACCATGAACCGTCTCAAAAATCTCTAAAAGTCAACCCAATAAAACTTTCTACATGAGTTTGTCTCTTTAATATTTTCATCATTTGACGTGTGCCTAACACCAATCTATGAAGAGAATTAGCGATTCAAAAGCAAAAAACTATCATACAAAATCATTACTATCAAGCAAAAAACTATGAATTTTAAATGGACTATGTAATTTTGTTAACTCCTAAACCCACACAATGTATGGTCGTATTATAATAAATTGATATTGTAAGGTAGTTAAATTCAAAAATAAAATTAATTTAAAATTAAGCTCACAAAAATGGATGAAGTCACTACATTTCTTTATTGATGAAAAATAGACATCATAAAATGAAAATGAATTTAGGTTGTGCTAAAACCAAAGCAGTAATTTGATAAAGTAACATATATCAACATATGTTATTAAGGATACATATATACTACAATTACTGTAATAAATTTCATTTATTTTGCAATACTTTCTTTGCAAAAAATTGGTGAAATTGCTACTTTGTGAATAATAATACAAAGTTGTGTTAAGTTTTTCAAAATAAAAATAAAAATCAAGTATATAAATTATCCCAAACCAAGCTAATTAAAACAAAGAAGCCAACTATAAATCTCTTATTAAATAGTATCCATTCTGCGATGTGAAATTAGAGATGGGAAATCAACATAAAAGATGAAACCATATATGCATCTGATTCACAGAACAAAACAAAAATAAAAAATAAAATGTATTAAACTCAATATATTGCAACTATAAATTTTCATAAACAAATTGATGGTAATTTATATATATATAGTGCATATATATCACTCTTGTATTCAAACCCTTAAATTTAAAAACCAATGGCATGTGTTTGTAACTAAGGCATTAATCCAACCCGTTCTTGCCAATCTTTATGTCGTCAACCAAGCTTTCAACATGGCTCGCTTTGTAAATTAAGGCTCTGTTTGATTGTAATGTGAAAAAGAAAAATATATTGTGCTAGTTTTGGTAAAAAGATGAAAAATAAGTTGAGTAATAAGAGTGACATCCACTTGATTTTTAAGTTTTTTCATGAAAAAATTTTATTTGCTTGGTAGTAAGGAAAAATTTTCCACCAAAAATATGAAAGGATTGAGGAAGATACTCCTAAAATGAGTAACATATATCTCTCAATTCATTTTATATCTTTTTATACAAGTTACCTAAATTTATTTTCGTTTTCCATCTTTACAATCAAACAGAACCTAAGTCGTCCAAATAGACGGACTTCGATCCACTTTATATTGTTTGCCTACATATTTTGCATTGCTTAGATTCAAGATATACAATTAGATGTATTTGATAACTATTAACCTCCACTACTTACAGTCAGAGGCGGACTAGGAATAAATTTCAAGTATGGTTTCCCTTTTAGAGCTTAAAATTTGCATAATAGAGAATTGTAATGTGAAGCCTTGTAACCTGGAAAAAAAATTGAAAATAAAAGAAATTAAGATTAGCAAACAAATTAATATAATGGCAGACCGAATAAAAATAAAAGAAGACTAAGATATTAATTTGTAATGAAGATTTGATAAATTTAAAAATCCATAACTATTGCACCAATAAAGTCTACGATTCAATTTTTTGATGTAAAAGATCTAAAAAAACTAGTGTAATTAATTCATTGCAAAGGAACCAATAACCAAGTTAATTTGGAGATGCTCAAACCAAATTTTGAAAAATGACTCCCAAAAGATTGTTGATTCATGGAGGCATTCTAACAAATTAAACACCAGAATATTCACATATTACTTCATTAATTAACCCAATTAATCCATAATACAATATATATATATATATATATATAATTGTTTTGATCTAAAAGCAGAATAAAGAAAATATAATAGCAATTAACTTTTTTTTTACCTAAAAATAGCAATTAACTTAAAAAAAGAATTAAATTCATAAAGTGAAAGAGCATAAATATAAATATGGAGAATAAGGAAAAAAATATATACCTGCACATACTTTTACACCAACAATGTTATATATATTGCCTTTCTTTTAATTGGTATGTGCAAACTTCTATTATTGAATTACAAAGAGGTAACCCCAAGGGGTTGGCCTAGCAAGCAAGGGTCTAGATGTGTGGTTAGGCGCACGTCGCAAGTTTGAACTCCCGCGATAGCTTTTTTCCTTGGGGCCAGCCATTGCCCATTTCGGCAGATTTTTGTTGCTAAAGAATTGAAAAGGAGTAATATTGATGATGAGTAGAAGAAACAAAGTGAAAGAAATAAAATAAAATAAAAACCTAGGGCAGCCATTACCTATGAATATGAGGAGGCAGTGTAATAAAAGAGCGTAATTAGGAAAAAAATAAAGAAGTCTTTAAGTTGAAGCCTTCAATTTAATCACTTATTTTTTTTCGAAGTCAAAGCCTTCAATCTAAGATTAGATATTTCCAAGGTTGAAGCATTCAATTTATTCACTTAATTTTTTATTTTTTTTAAGTACTATTGTGAAAATAATAATATTTGTTACTAATATAATGTACAACTTTAAAAAGATACCATATATAACTTCTAAAAGTAAGACTATATTCTATTAAAAGGATAATTGCGTTTGTCAATACATTTACCCTACTTTTTCTCTTGTATATATATAATAACCAATGCTAAATACTTTAGACATTTAATTAACATATAGCTTGCAACTGTAGTGTGATGTGTTATGTATTCACTAGTCGTTATTTGTAATTTAGTTTTAACTACCGAGTATTGTTTGAGATTTTGTTTGTTTATGAAATATAAAATAGTAATTTCACATAAAAAATTTGATACTCAAAACTTACGATTTAATTTTAGTGACATTAATAATAAATGGTTCCTAATGTAAATTAACCAATTTAAAAATTCAAGAACGACCTAAAATTTGAACTAAACAAATATTAAAAGTAATACAAATTAGACAATATCTTACTGGGTTAAAACAAAAATGTACACTTATATATTGTACAGATAAATTTTATCCAAGTTATATATCTTTGAAAAGTTTAAAAATTAATCATATACAATGTAGAAACTCTAAAATTCAAAAGAATCTGAATCAAAACAAAAATGAAATGTGTGAGTGTGTGTATGAGAGAGAGAGAGGGAGTACCCACCAAGTTCATTAGCCATTACCCCTTTATTCAGAGAACTCATCTTTTAATTTCAATATCTGAAATGGCGTGTATGTAAAAATTTAAGAAAAATTCAAAATTCGAATCAAATAAACATTAAAAATAATATAAACTAGACAATATCTTGTTGGGTTAATTATCTGTTTTAGTTAATTGAACCTTATTGGAAATTTACATTCGGTAATTATACGTTTTCCCAATAACTTACTCTATTAATTATCTGTTTTATTTACACATCATATTCGGTTAATATTCCGTGCAATTTTTTAAATATAAGCCAACAATACTAATTTAGCTGTTTCCGTAATGTACATCTTTGTAATATTATAATAGTATATGATTCGTAATATAATATTTTAAAAAGCTAGTACCTGTTATTGTATATATTTTTTACTTACTTACATATATAATTTTTGAAATATAAATAAAATTAATGTGTTGAATCAGTTAGTTTCATAGTATCAGTTTATAAAATACATTCTCTTTTATTAATTACTATAATAATTGCCGTAATAATAACACACTTAATACCAAAAGTAATACACTCTCTCTTATTAATTGCTATAATAATAATAATAATAAATTTATTGTACTCTTTATTTATTGTATTCTCTTTAATGTTTCTTTTTTATTTTTTGAAATTATTTTTTTAAGCACAAACTGCATTATTATTATTTACCCCTTTATTCAGAGAACTCATCTTTTAATTTCAATATCTGAAATGGCCTGTATGTAAAAATTTAAGAAAAATTCAAAATTCGAATCAAATAAACATTAAAAATAATATAAACTAGACAATATCTTGTTGGGTTAATTATCTGTTTTAGTTAATTGAACCTTATTGGAAATTTACATTCGGTAATTATACGTTTTCCCAATAACTTACTCTATTAATTATCTGTTTTATTTACACATCATATTCGGTTAATATTCCGTGCAATTTTTTAAATATAAGCCAACAATACTAATTTAGCTGTTTCCGTAATGTACATCTTTGTAATATTATAATAGTATATGATTCGTAATATAATATTTTAAAAAACTAGTACCTGTTATTGTTTATATTTTTTACTTACTTACATATATAATTTTTGAAATATTAATAAAATTAATCTGTTGAATCAGTTAGTTTCATAGTATTAGTTTATAAAATAATACATTCTCTCTTATTAATTACTATAATAATTGCCGTAATAATAACACACTTAATACCAAAAGTAATACACTCTCTCTTATTAATTGCTATAATAATAATAATAAATTTATTGTATTATCTTTAATGTTTCTTTTTTATTTTTTGAAATTATTTTTTTAAGCACAAACTGCATTATTATTATTATTATTTTAACAAAAATGCATCAGTTTACCTGTGTTATTTTGAGCGTTCAATGCTTTTATTATTTGGATTAATTATGTGTTTTATTGTATAGTTAGGGTTAGGGGTATTTTACTAGGATTTGTACTGATATTATATTATTCAAATATATTTTTTCTTTATTACATAATTCTTTTTACTAATAATTTGAATATCGTCCCATGCATCGCACGTATTTATAACTAGTATTACCATAATTTCGATTCTTAAACCTTTTGACTTTTAATAAATTTGACGCTTGAAATTAGGAATTTGTGAATTTGTTTAAGGAAATTGATAGAGTAAAATATCAATTTACTTCATTTATAAACTGGAAGTATACGTGGCAATCTACATAGGCAAGCAATGTGACATGGTAGAAAGCTTCAACCAGGTCTGCTAACACCGTGGAGCACTGACTTGTTTTGAATGTCCAAATGGGTCTTGCTTAATATGATGAGAAGGCGCCTTAAAACTTATTCCTGTAGACCTGTGCTAACAAGCTAAATATAGTTCTGAATACAATTGCATCAGAGTAGTTGAAAGAAGCATGAATGACTGGCAAACGAGATAGAAGTGGGTGCACAGGACACCTCAACTGCGTTAAATGCCTTCCAATTACATTTAATGCTTCGAATTAAAGGGAGATCGAAGTAAGATCAGAAGTGGACATACTTAACTAACCACTACAATGATGAAAGGAGCTTTGGACTATCCACTCCAGCTCCACAGACCTACTCTTTCCCCTATTACAAAGCATTTACTCCATCACAACACCGCAAAGTTCTGAGCATTGAATACTCATCATACTCAAGCAAAAACAAAACATAGTTTCATACATTACATATTTTCATACATGTACTCTACAGGTGTGATAAACATACTAGAGCTTAGAGACTTGAATAGTTGTAGCCAATCTGTACGAAAAAATATTATAACTATCCATTGTAATAAATAAACTAGCCTGCGGTATTCATTCTTGTATAATTTGAGCTTTGCTCTATACTATTATCATCCATAAAGATACTTCGAGCTAAGAGCTCTTTTACAAAGGAGGAATAAGACTTATCACAGAAAGGATCAAACGTCATATACAATCTCTATAGTCCATTTATGTTGATTATTTGAGCTGGTTATTACATTGCTGACGTGTCATCCACATTAGCAGCTCCACACAATCCCTTTTTATTAAGATAATTATTATTAAATGCGTGGTTAATTATTTGTGACTTCCTAAACACAAGTGTTCAACCTCATATATTTACCATATCCTCTGATCAAACCCAAACCAATCATTTGATCGGTATGATAGCATAATAAGTTGCTCTGCAAGTTCAGATTGATAGGATCATAGCTTAGAGAGCAACTCCCTGACCTAGCATAAGGATTAGGTAATCCTCATTTTCATCCTCTGTATCTATCCCAAATAGTGTACGCATTCCAACTATCAACAGACTAGGAAATGGACGTAAAAGACCTCACGGGAGCCATAGTGATAACAATAAGACCACAGCTAATTAATCTAGTGAGTTACAAGAATCTTCTGATAAATATGAGTCAATTAGACTTCTCCCCCACCTCCTCCTTCCAGAGATCCACAAGTGAATGTTATAAAGGAATGGCGCTTTAGGGCCTCAATCTTGGATAGAGTTGGGGAAAGAGGCAACTGACCTCCCCTCCATCCTAAGCAAGAAGTAGTAGAGAGACCTCACCAATCTGTATTCGACAGAATTGCAAAGGACTCTGTGGAAAAGGTGGAGAAGAAACTCAGGTCTGAAATTAGGGTCCAACTGGCTGAAGCACTAAAATGATAGGCCACTTTGGGAGTAACTATGCTGCAACCTTAGTGAATTAATGACTTATAATCCATATTCGTGGAACACATTCAAACTTGTTATATCCCTGAAAGATTCAAATTCCCATCTTTGGAGTCATATAATGGCTCGACAGATCCTGTGGATCATTAGCAACGGTACGAAATTGGTTTTCAAAATGTCTTGAATAACATCATATGTAGAGGTTTTGTCACAACCCTCAAGAGGGCAGTTCGTATACGGTGCAACAGCCTCCTTCCTAGTTCAGTTCAATGCTCGCAAGATCTCAGCACCAATTTTGTGTCCCATTTCCTTGGGATAAAAAAATAATATACCATCAACCAGAGCTTGACAGAAAATTTAAAAGAGTATGGTTGCCGTTTTAATTAGGAGAGCCTCGTGATCAACAATCTAAATGAAGAAGTTACAATCACTGCCTTCATGTAAGGGGTCAACTCCCCTTATTGCCTGATGACCTTGGCTAAAATGGCCCCCAAAACCATGTCAGAGTTCCTAAATAAGATCGACAAGAAGATAGGAATTGAAGAAACCTCCAAGGCCGCAACAAGTCTGGTTTATTAGCTTTCTTACCCTCTTCCAAGTGTCAAGGGGAACACAATTCTCCCTATGACCAAGAGAAAGGGAATAATAAGAGTAAGAAAAATAAGGACATATCTAATCCCACTGAAGAAAACCTTGCCAGTAATTCACTCCTTTAAAAGTACCAGTGAGTGAGGTCTATGCTCAGTTTGATCCAGGCCAGCTGCCTAAATCGAAGAAGATGAAGATATTTAAGAAGAATATGGATACCTCTAAATATTGTAGATACCATAAAGACTATGGGCATGAGACTAACAATTGTTAGAAGCTCAAAAAGGAGATTGAGAAGCTCATTCAAAGAGGTCAACTCCGCCACTATGTAAACAGGAAGGCTAAAGCACCCCCTAAGGAAAAATAGGAAAAACTACATTGAAAAAATACTCTTGATTGAAAGGGGATCCACTATTTCTGGCTTGAGAAACAGGTCGAGGAAAGCTCACACCTGAAGAGCGCGCTTAGACCAGCAACTCAGAGGTGGACATATTTAACTTCAGGCCTTCCAAGCTTCCAAGGTCTAGTTTAACTAACCTCATCTTCATTTATCAAGACTTGAATGGCCTAGAGTTCCCATGATAACCTGTTGGTGATTACAGCTCTGATTGGTAACCACAACGTCCACAAGATACTTGTCGACACAAGAGCCATCTTCAACCTGTTGTACTACAATGCATTCAAAACAACGGGCCTCATAGAAAATCACATGATCCCTTCGTCAGCCACCTTGGTTGCTTTTTCAAGTGAAAGAACTAAGTCCTTAGGAACAATAAAACTATCAATAACTCTTAGAACAGCCGTGAAGCAAGTCACAACATTGCCAAACTTCATAGTCTTAGACAAATCTCCTAACTATAATGTTATTATGGGGAGAGAGACCCTCAATGAAACAGGTCTGCAATTTTCATTTACCATATGGTTATGAGTTCCCAACCCCCGCTACGATATTGGAGAAGTTAAGGGGAATCAATCAGAAAAGAGGTCCTGCCACTTTGTGACTGTGAAAGAAGTGAGATGTGTAGAGGTCTTCGCAATTGAAGACCTCACCGCCACTAAGAAGTTAGATATAAATACTCTAAACCCTAGAGACAAATAAAAATAGATCAGAGGGGAACCAGTGGAAGATTTGGAGGACTTGGTCTTAGATACTTCCTAACCAGATCAACTTTTGAAGATCAACAACAAACTCAGCTCTAAAGACAAGAAAGAGCTCTCTAATGCCTTAGAGCTACTTTGGACATGTTTGCCTAGTGCCATCATGACATGAAAGGATTGAACTCAAAGGTAATGGTCCACAGCTCAACTTCAGGATATTCTTTAACTTATGAATAACCCTAACTTTTTAGGTTAAAGATCTCAACAACTTCATCCCTAGGTTGCCGAGCAACTAGTTGAGCAACAAGCACGTCAGGAACAGTGGCTTAATCGACTAATTGCTCCTGAATTCTAACTCATGTTGCCTTATCTGGAGGTCCCCCAACAACTGTTACAACATCGACCTTTTTTTTATTTTTCCCTTTCATTTTTTTGGAGGAACCCTTAGAATCACTAAAATTCTTCCTAGCAGCACCCCGAGCAGCTCTTAATATATCCTCTTTAAGAACTCTTTCATTCACACTCTTGAATTTCTTAAAGCATTTGTACTGGTCAGGCCATGCTGGTGGGTTTCCTCCGACCCAATGAATCGTAAGAGTTCTCTTTATGGAGGAGGTGGTGTCTGGAGTGTAGTCGAGTATAATATGCACAACTCTTAGGTGCCTAATAGGTGGAGGATTCCCAACTTCACTGTCATGGGAGATGGCATTGAGTTGGTCCACACGTATGAAGGCCTATCTGGGTTTGTCAAAAACTCTATCAGATACAAAAGACAAGGAAACCATTAGTTGAGCTAAAGTAAAAAATACAACATATAAGAAAACTGCAAAATTATAAGTACATACCAGGTGTACCGAATTGCCTAGGAACAAGGTAATTGACAGGGTCATGCTCTATATTTCCTTGATTATTATTATATCGTTGTACATATACTTGTGAGAATCTGGTAAAGCTTCAACCAAAAAGAGGGAATGGACATTAGCCTTCAGGTTCCACTTTTTATCATTCTTGGTCACCCCTTGACCATAGCAGTACCTAATGCCATGGAATTCTAAGCTAAGTCCATATCACTTATTCAACTCGGCTATACCTAATATTATCCTAACTGTGTTTGGGGATAATTGACCAACATAAAGCCTGGTTTTCCTCAAAAAATCTAATCACAGATGACCAAAAGGGATATTTAACCCAGCTTACTGAAAGAAAGTGATGTATATAGAGTATGTTCCTGCTAGAACAACAACGTCCTCCTGAAAAAAACTTTTATCCTCTTCGTATTCGCTCCAAGGAAGATCCTTGGGGAGGTACTTATGGCTAAATTCCTTCCATCTAACATCAGATTTAAATGCGTACTTTCCTATTAGTAAAATTTGGGATTAGGGTTTATGTTTTATGAATCAAATAAGAGAAAGTTGAAGAAAAGAATGAAGAACGGTATGAACGCTGTTGAAGAAGATGAACCCATAAAAAAGAGTTATAGAGAAGAAATGGACTTTGGTGAAGAGAATATAATCAAAATGTTTATGAAGAGGAAGAATGAATATGAGAATCTAGGTCTTAGATTTTGCGTTGAGATTTAAGAAAGGGATAAGTTATGTGAAGTTTTTGCTCTTAAAGTATGGAGAGATGGGAAAGTGAAAAATGTGATAACAGAGGAGATGAGAGGTTTATATACGGTAAAGATAAGGCGTGCCTTCTCTTTCTCTACTTTCTCTCTCTTGCCAAACGGCATTTTTCTTCTTGAAAATCGCGTTACATGACGGGCAATTACTGTGACAAGATAACCGTTCTCCCGCTCGATTCAAAGCTCGCACGTCCCACCAATGATAGTCTGACACGTGTATTGATCTTGGCCACAGATATTGAAGCCTCTCATGGAAGACAAAGGTTCAACACTTAGAAACTTATTGGCAAAGTTTAAGGATTACTAATTGCCGAGGAACCAAGCATATGAACTCAACTCGGCAGCCGAGTTCATATGCTTGGGGGACAATTAAGGGAGCCCAAAAGTTGTATGGTGAGAATTAGGCCAACCTAATTAACTAGTCCACTGCTGAGATAGGCCCAAAGCCATGGGTTATGGAAGATCCAAGTGCAAAGCCCATCTTGGACCATTTGCCGAGATGGTCGTGACTTGCCGAGATAATCGTTAGACGAGATGGACGTGCAATTAACCGAGATGGTCGCCTCCACGAGTAAGAATGGGACATATGTAAAGTAAAAGAATCCTAAGTTATAGATAAGTATTGTGACACCTATAAAGTGCTAGATTGGTGGCCAAGTCTTGCCCTCTTTAGTCTTTTACCATTTACTATAATGGTGCATTTGTAACCTTAATTCCACACGAATAAATAGAATAAGGGAAATCCATTACAAGGGTCCTGAATTTTAGACAATGAGCATGAGAGAAAAGGGGGGGAGAGAGAAATAGTTGGTAGCTTGTAATATTCTATTTGTTTATTGCCTTTGAGCTTTATACAGTCACACAGAGAAAGGAGGACATACTGCCAAATTAGCATAAGAGCTACCGAAGGAACCTACCTTACAATAAAACTCCTTGCCTTCATTATGATTCCCCATTTACTATTCTATTCCTTTTGCTTATAAGTTGTGGGGAGATCCAAAATTTTGGCACCCATTGATATCTTTATGGATAAAAGGGCACACATTAAAAATCTGAATATAAAAAAAATAAAAGTCTAACATACATTTAATGTTGTACTAATTTTCATACGATTCTTTTCTTTTATATTGTATTTAACAAGTATCATATCTTTATAATTAAATATATGACATATTTCAAAAGCTTAGATTATCTCTAGTATTTTTTATTTTCAAACGAATGAGTAACCACAGACAGGCAATGGTATGAGCGTACAACAATCAAATAGTATGACTGTCAACTCTTTATAAGATTGGGTCGGGTTCGAACCCTGACGAATCACAAGTTTTCTAAAAAATACAGACATGCAAATTTCACTACTAATAGTTTTTTTGGGTGATGATTTGTAAAAATCAGCTCATTAAGATTTGCGGCATGTCCTGACCTTACTTTCAATATAAAAAATATATCCTTCTAGACAAAAAACGAATAGAATGTTGTAGCCCGATTGGGGTGAAATGAGAAGGGAAAAAAGTTAGGAAGCCAGCATCATACGCAAAGATCATGTAGTTCAACTAAGTAAACAATAATCGCTAGACTTCATCAATACTAGACCCATTCCCCATTTTGTCACCACAGCAGCGTTTGGGCTTGTATAGTAAAGGAAACCTCATTTCACACCAATCATTCCAGTCGCCAAACCATACAGGCTGCCCAAAAATTTGTAGGCCAGACACACATGCGCATGCTCCAGGCTATTACTATAAAGTATTTACTATCAGGGAGATGAGATGTATTTATGGTTGTGGCTTTGTATGTTGATCCGCAGACTTAGAGTCTCAATGGAAATGTTTGTGGCATTGCATGTTGTGTCAAAAGCTAAAGAAAACCCATATATATCCCCATAGCCGGCTTGCAGAACCTCTCTGGAATATCTCTTCCTGGAAGTACAATAACCAACCGTGACTTCCCTGTACAAAGAAGTTAATCAAGCCAGCCATTCAGTCATATGCTGCATCATATATATATATATCCCGACCATCAAAAATATGTATACGAAAATAGAGAACCAGACCTGAATCATATGGCTGCAATAAGGTGCTATAGCTATGTTCTTACTCTCCCATATATTCTCTCTGAGCCACTGCAAACAATTTCACGATGAGACCTTGCACACTTGTTGGCTGTCAGCCTGTCAGTAAATCGATCCACGGGGAGTCTCAATGACAGATAATTATCAGCACTCAGGAGTCTTATACTTGATGAAAGCTCCGAGAGTGATTCAAGCATCTTGCAATCATATCCCTGAAAACGTAGTCAGAGCTCTTGCCGAAGGTCAAGGTGTGGAGATTATTCAACTCCATGGAGAGTGGTAGTTGTGTAATAGCAGTGTCAATCATATTTAGCTGCTCTAAACATTCTAAACATTCCAGCTCCTCAGGTAATTTTTCAAGTTCTGAGCACCCACACAGATAAAGTTGTTTCAAACGTTTCAACTTACAAATATCACTCGGAAGACTCAGAAGGTTTTTGCATTCTCTCAGACTTAGCGTTACAAGGCTGTTGAGATGTTCAATTGATGAGGGTACCACTTTTATTCCAATTCCTTCTAAATTGAGTCTCTCTAGACATTCCAAATTTCTCAACTGCTCAGGTACTTTATTAAGTTCTGAGCACCCCGTGATAACCAATGTTTTCAAACGTTTCAACTTACAAATGGCACTCGGAAAACTCCGAATATTTTTGCACTCACTCAGACTTAGATAAACGAGGCTTTGAAGGTGTTCAATTGACAAGGGCACCTCTTCAATTGCAGTTGCGTCTAGATGAAGCTCCTCTAAACATTCTAAGTATCCTAGATCCTCCGATAATTTCTCAAAGTTCGAGCACTCCGAAAGAACAAGACGTTTCAAAAGTTTCAACTTACATACGGTACTCGGAAGAGTCACTAAATTTTTGCAGCGACATACGTCTAAAATAACAAGGTTAGGGAGGTGTTCAATTGACAAGGGCAGCTCTATTATAGCAGTTCCTTCCAAAACAAGTGTCCATACATGTTTCATAATCACAAGGATCTCAGGGAACTTTTGAAGTTTGTTGCACCAAGTCAATATGCAAGTCTGAAGAGTCTCTGAGTGAAAACTGTTTGGAAGCCTTCTAAGATTCACACAGCCCAACAAATCTAAGCGAACAAGCTTTTTGAGAAGTCCAAGGGAGTGGTGAACCACTTCCAAGCTCGTACACGATGCAAGAATCAGTATCTCAAGATTTGGGGTCCCTATAAAATCTGGAGTCTTGATTAGCCTTTGAGAATTACTGAGGTCAATGAACTTCAACTTCTCCATCGCCTGTTAGGAACAAGGAAAAGCTTAGTGAAGAACTATGACAGGGCTTGCGGTGCCAATACAATTCAACCATGCATGGGGCCTTTTAAATTTCATAATTTGCCAATGTTCTAAAAATCGCTAGGCGTAGGTTGGCGAGGGGGGGCCCTAGCGCCTAGGGGATTAATTAACAATTAACATGAGTGAAAAAACAATTAACAGCTAGCGGATCGGATTCATTTTACTGAGTGAGCTGAATTAACTAGCCCAAGTTGTTGACCTTTTTCTTCTCTGTCTTTTGTTATTTTCATTAATCATATATATTATGATCTATTTTTTATTTATTTTTTGTATGTGATTTGTGTGTTTGATATTTCGCATGTTTGATAACTATTTTCCTTTATCTTTTCTGGTTACAGTCCATAGTCCATCTAAAATTAGTGTCTCACTCTCCTTTTTGAAATTAGTGAAATTAAGAGTTCCATTTCCGATTTAAAAAATAATCAATGTTTCTAATGATCAAAGCTCCTGATAGATACGTGGTATTATTAACAACTGATTTCATCGAAATTAATGTTTTCTTCTATAAGGTACAAATGCAAGTACAACACTTGAAAAATCACAAATGATGGTGATGATATAGAATATATTCAGTCTTTATTTAATTTTCTTATTTCTAACACATGACATATTAGTAGTTAGTACAATGGAATAATGAATGGAGTTGCATTTTTCAATCTCTACAACTTTAGGATTGCTTGTTTTGCCTTGTTTGTTCTACTTTATCTTGAAATCTTAAAAGTTTTTGGGTCTAAGAAACTCCCACAAGAGGAGCTTCACATCTCTCACATGGTATCAGAGCATTTTTTGTGAGAAATCATCCTGCTACGCCTCCATTCCAGCAGAGAAACCCTAGCCTTCCTTAACCTATCCGTCACCCTCTTATTCTACACAAAACCCTAGCAGCCGCCCCCACTTTCTTCCAAAAACACCTCAAATACTCTGCTCGGAATCCCGAGACGAAGTCCACCGTGCAAGCACTCCGCCGGATAACCACCCACGCGCCTCCACGCGCGTGAAATCCACGCGCCATCACTGTTCACAAGCGTGAGATCCACGCGCCATCACTGTTCACGCGCGTGACAGCGTGTGTGTGACCCATTTCTGTCCAGATTTTCCAGAACCTCTCTCTAAGCCAAATCCAACAGGTTTCCAGCCTTCATTTTGCCATCTCTTAACAATTATTTTGGTGATTAATTCTATGGCTGCTTTACCAAATAAATCCCTTATCAATTTTACAAATACGCCCATTATTTATTTTGAAAAATTATGTGGTTCAGAAAATAATATTACTTGGTCTGCCTCGGTGGAATTATGGTTTATGGGTCAAGGTTTTGAAGAACACCTGATCCAACGGGTTACTGAAATTGTCGAGAAAGACCATCCACAATGGAAACAAATCGATGCCTTTTTATGCAATATCCTCTGGCAGTCTATTGACCGCACTATCGTTGATCAATACCGACCGTACCGTACATGCTATGAGGTATGGAAAAAGGCTAAAAAACTTTATTCAAATGACATTAATCGCCTTTATACCGTTGTCTCTCGTATGAAGACGATTAAAAAGCAGGATCTTGATATGCAAAAGTATTTAGGCCAAATTGAGACACTTCAGCAAGAGTTTAATGAAATGATGCCTCTTTCAAATGATATTGAAAAACAAGAAGCAGATCGTGGAAAATTTTTCATGGTTCTTGCACTGGCCGGCCTACCTACAGAACTCGATTCTGTTCGTAATCAAATTTTGGCAAATCCTGGGATTCCAACCATGGATACGATATTCGAACAGTTAATTCGTATCTCCGCGCCTCTGAGCACTCCTATTGAGCCTACCACTTCTACTAATTCTACTATCTTGGCATCTCAAATGACTTATCGGCGAGATGACAACGTCGGGCAGAAAGGTCGAAATCGCCCTCGCCCCAAGTGTACTCATTGTAATACTCTAGGCCACACTGTAAGTCGCTATTACAAACTCCATGGTTATCCGCCTAAAGTGGCTAACGTTTCACAATATGATTCTTTCTTTGGGGATCCCTCTGGGACTATGACCGTCTCCGCTTCTGAGTATGCTGAATTTCAGAAATTTCAAACGAATAACCAAACATCCGCCGTAGCCTCAACCAGTCAAACTGGTACTTATACTGCCTGCATCTCTCAGTCATCCTCAATTGGGCCATGGGTTATTGATTCTGGGGCTTCCGATCATATGTCTGGTAACAAAGATCTATTTTCCCGTATTCATTACTCTAGTACATTATCTACTGTTACCTTAGCTGACGGCTCACAAACTAAAGTTAGATGAATTGGACAAGCTACACCTTTGCCTTCTTTACCTCTAAATTCGGTTCTCTTTATACCAAATTGTCCCTTTAATCTAATTTCCATTAGTAAATTAACCCAAACATTGCCCTGTTATGTTATCTTTATCGCTAATTCAGTCGTTTTGCAGGACCGTGACACTGGGAGGACGATTGGAGTAGGACGTGAATACCGTGGATTATACTATCTCACCCCACCACCAACCCCTGTTGCCTGTGTTGCTATTGATCCCCCCACCATTCTTCATCAACGTTTAGGACATCCTAACCTCCAAAAATTACAAAAGATGGTGCTAAGTCTAGCGAGTCTATCGATTTTAGAGTCTGAGTCATGTCAGTTAGGAAAGCATGTTCGAAGTTCTTTTCCGAGTCGTGTGAATAAACAAGCAGAGTCTCCTTTTTCTTTAGTCCATTCCGATGTATGGGGTCCTAGTCGTGTTCAATCAACTTTGGGTTATCAATATTTTGTTACATTTGTTGATGATTTTTCTCGGTGTACTTGGTTATTTCTAATGAAAAATCGTTCTGAAATGTTTTCCATATTTCACACATTTTGTTCCGAAATTAAAACCCAATTTGGAGTCACTATTCGTACTTTCCGCAGTGACAATCCACGTGAATATTTTTCTGCCCCATTTCAATCTTTTATGAATTCTCATGGTATACTTCATCAATCTTTATTTGCACATACTCCACAACAAAATGGAGTGGCTGAGAAGAAAAATAGACACCTGATTGAAACAGCTCGTACTCTCCTTCTTCACAATCATGTTCCACAACGTTTTTGGGGAAACACCGTTCTCACCGCTTGCTATTTAATTAATAGGATGCCGTCCTCTGTTTTAAACAACCAAGTGCCCCATTCTTTATTATTTCCCAACCAACCTCTTTATATCGTCCACCCTCGTATTTTTGGTTGCACTTGTTTCGTTCATGACCTCACTCCTGGGAAAGATAAATTACATCCGAAATCTCTCAAGTGTATCTTTTTAGGGTATTCTCGCTTGCAAAAAGGTTATCGTTGTTTTTCACCAGACCTTAAACGATACCTTGTGTCTGCCGACGTCACCTTCTTTGAGACAACACCTTTCTTCTCTTTAGAGACCATTACATGTCCTCCTCCTCTTATTAATGGGCAGTCCATATCCTATTATAACTCCATTCCTCAACTCAACCCACCACCTCTAATCACCTACCATCGTCGTTCTCGCCCTGTATCTGCTGAGCTCACCGAGACTGACTCTCCCGCCGAACTTCTATCCGAGTCTTCACCAAATCCACCGGCGTCATCTCCTACTCCTGTTATGCCTCCGGCTCCGGCTTCTGACTTGGATCTTCCCATTGCCGAACGCAAAGGTATTCGTTCTACACGTAAACCTCATCCCATTTATAATTTTGTAAGCGATCATCGATTATCTCCACAATATACTACCTTTGTCTCGTCTTTGTCTCCTATTTCTACTCCAAGAAATGTAGGAGATGCTCTT
Source organism: Lonicera japonica (assembly GCA_021464415.1). Taxonomy (NCBI): domain Eukaryota; kingdom Viridiplantae; phylum Streptophyta; class Magnoliopsida; order Dipsacales; family Caprifoliaceae; genus Lonicera; species Lonicera japonica. The sequence continues at coordinate 5,674,920 of CM038468.1, read as the reverse complement.
TCTGATCCGGGTTGGCGGCAGGCTATGGTTGATAAAATGTCTGCCTTGCATTCTAGTGGCACATGGGATCTCGTGCCCTTTCCTCCTGGTAAATCCACAATTGGGTGTCGTTGGCTTTATACGGTTAACGTTGGGCCCGATGGCAAGGTTGATCGTCTGAAAGCCCGGCTAGTTGTGAAAGGATATACCCAAATCTATGGGCTTGATTATGGTGATACATTTTCTCCGGTGGCTAAGATGTCCTCTGTTCGCTTATTTCTTTCAATGGCGGCCATTCGTCATTGGCCCCTTTATCAGTTGGACATCAAGAATACTTTTCTTCATGGAGAATTACAAGAATAGGTCAATATGGAGCAACCTCCTGGGTTTGTTGCTCAGGGGGAGTCTAATCTAGTGTGTCACCTCCGTCGCTCTATTTATGGCCTAAAACAATCCCCACGGGCTTGGTTTGGACGCTTTACTTCAGTGGTTCATCAGTTTGGTATGACTCGTAGTGAGGCTGATTACTCAGTCTTTTACTCCCATTCGTCTCCTAACCAATGCATCTACTTGGTCGTTTATGTGGACGATATTGTGATTACGGAAAATGACCAAAAGGGCATACAAAGACTCAAGCAACATCTATTTCACCACTTTCAGACGAAAGACTTAGGGAAACTCAAATACTTTCTGGGAATAGAAGTTGCTCAATCTCAACAGGGTATTAGTATCTCGCAGCGAAAATCTGCCCTAGATATCTTAGAAGAAACGGGCATGATAAATTGCAAACTCGTAGAAACTCCAATGGATCCAAACGTCAAACTCCTACTTAATCAAGTGGAGCCATTATCAGACCCTAGTAAGTATCGGAGACTTGTTATGAAACTCAACTACCTCACCGTAACACGACCTGACATTGCGTTCTCGATGAGTGTACTTAGCAAGTTCTTAAGTGCTCCGTATGATAGTCATTGGGAGGCAGCTATCCATATTTTGAAATACATAAAGAATGCGCCAGGTAAAGGCCTTCTGTATGAAAGTAGGGGCCACACTGAAATTGTTGGCTATTCTGATGTTGATTGGGCAGGGTGCCCTTATGATAGACATTCAACAAGTGGGTATTGTATCTTCATTGGAGGAAATTTGGTCTCGTGGAAGAGCAAGAAACAATCAGTTGTTTCTTTGTCCACTGCCGAGGCAGAATATCGGGCCATGGCAAAAGCAACGTGTGAGCTTGTTTGGATGAAACAGTTACTCCAGGAGCTGAAGTTTACAAAGATTCAACAAATGACGTTGATATGTGATAATCAAGCAGCTTTCCACATTGCATCTAATCCTATTTTTCACGAAAGGACCAAGCACATTGAGATTGACTGTCACTTTATTAGAGACAAAATCCTTTCAGGAGAGATCACTACATGAAATCAAATGATCAATTAGCTGATATCTTCACTAAGTCTCTCAAGGGACCTCGAGTCAATTACATTTGTAATAAGCTTGGAACATATAACTTGTATACTCCAGCTTAAGGGGGAGTGTTGAGATTTATATTTATGTAATGTATATAATGTGTATGCTTAGGTCACATAAGGAAGAAACCCTATTTTTTTTAGGTTTTCACTTGTAAATAAAGTGTGGTTCTCTCTTCAATAAGATATATCATTTTATTCTCACATCTCTCACAATCTCTAGTTCGGCCAATCATCAACTGATCTGCATATTTGGATATCTATTTGCTGGTCATTATCCCCAGTCCAATCATCACCTGACATAAATCCAGGAGGAGAAGATTGATATTTGAGCTAGCAAAAGAACATAAGGTGTAATGCATTTTTGATGTAGCGACCTTTCATATTCGTGGTGTGATCTCTTAGCCATCTAGTGATTAACAATGTGTTTCTATAAGATTTGTGTTTTTGTAGGGTGCAATTATCCAGCAATTTGACGAACATAAAATATGCGTATTCTAAAATGTACGTTTGGGTACATGCCCTCTGACCCCATACAAACCACCATAATGTCTAAGTTAGTCCTACCTTAGATGGTATGACTATCTACTCTTCACATGAGTGGGCAAGGTTCAAACCCCGTCAGCTAACGGCAATTGACTAATTTCTTAGGAGATAGTGATGCAAGTATCGCGAATCTAGAACAAAAGCAAGTTTGAGAAGAAGAGTTCTAGGGTGGCAGGATGGTAATGGAGATATGGCAGAACCACGTGAAAGCAGGCAAATCTTCAGAGAAGAGTTCAAGAGCGCCGGTGATGAAGGCTCAAAATCCCTGTTAGGGGCAGTTCCAAAAAACACCTTTAAGGGATAGTTTGATTGGGTTGGGCTATCCCCATTTGTGTAGCCCATTATCGATTGCTTACATGAAAACATGTTAAGGGTGTATTTGATTTTGCCTCTCAATGTTTAATGGGAGAGTTTTACACATTGAGAAGTGTAATAAGCTTCTTTTCTTTTTTTTTAAATCATTAAGAGGTTGCAGCTATTTTTTTAATGACTCACTATTAAGAGGGATCAACATTGCTTAATGCTTAATGCTGAATTTAAACCATGTTTAAAAACCACACCCTAAATCTTTCTATTAAAAGCCATACTGGTTTCTAAGTGCATCACTGTCATTAACACAACCGATCAAACATCTCAATCTCATTAATATAACGAACTAACAAATATCAAGGGACGAGGGATAGCCAAGTGGTAGGTATGTTCCCACCAATCCTCAAGGGGAAGGGTTCGAGTCCCACTAGGGGGAAATGTGAAAACACTATTGATCCTCTTTTGATCCTCTTTTAATAGACAAAAAACAAACGAACTAACAAATATCAAATATGTAATTAGCATAGATTTTTACATACCTATTATGCCTGTTTTTGCTGCTAATATGCCTAGTAATATGTATGTCTATTTTTGTTATGCACATTTATTCCTGTAAGAGTTTAACCCTTATTAATAATTAAAATTAAATTTTTTATTTTTTTGAAATATAGAGTACCATATTTATCATTGAAATGAGAAATTAATGTATATAGTCAATAATAGATGATTAGTATGATTTTTAAATTCAAATTGATGATAGATGTTAGGAATAGCTAAATTATAGGGATAATTGCATTAATTATTAAAAGAGTCAACTAAGGGTACAATTAGGGGAAAAAAAACACCATTAAAAAAAACAACAAAAAAAAATATTATTCAAAAGCGGTTTAGGGAAGAGAGTAAGAACTTTCTTTTAAAGTGGTAAATAGGGGATCCTACTCTTCTAAAGTGATTTTCTTTTAAGGTAAGGGTATAAATCGGAACCGTTGATTTTAAATTGAACGATTAAGATTTTGAGTCCTCACTAGAGCAAACATATCCCTCTGGCAAGGACTCTTTTAAATAGAGGAGCCAGATCTGAAAACTGGGATCTAGTTTTATCATTGAATTTAATGATGCATTAAATTCAACATAATCAAATGTTAAATACGACCCCTGTTCCTTTACGGATGTTCCAAACTAATAGTCGAGAATTTTTTTCTTTTTTGTGACATGAACAATGTATGTAATTCAATTTACCTTTTTATCCTTCTAAGGTTGTTCTATGCTGCTGCAAGATAGTTCAAGTCCAATAAGATTGACTGCTTCAAACATTGGTGGAAGAGATTTTGAAGGAAATTTGTCCCAAATAAGCCACTTTAGCTCGCTCGGAAGATAATCAGAACCTCGAACACTACATTCGTGACCAATTTCCAGTATTCTTAGTTTGCGCATCTTTCTCAAGGATTCAGCTGCCATGTCTATGTATTTTCGTTTATGGGGACGCAGTACTATGCCTTCAATGTTTTTTATACCCTAACAACCAAGAAACAGAGTAAATAATTAGTACCCAAAGAAATATTTACATTGTGCATTTATTTATCATATTTCCCTTCATAATTACAATTCGTGGAAGCCTGTTTTTTGAAGAACTTCTCACCTTGCTGCTTTTTAATACACGTACAACGTCTTTGGTACGCCACAACCTTCTAGGTTTCTCGCAATCCATATGCCGACCCATTTCTTGTATCAATTGATGCATGCATATTTTGTTTTCCTTCGAAATGTATATCAACGATCTATGAACCAGAATAGGTATAGAACAATCTTGGTAAAAATCAAAACTGTCAAGTTTTCTTGTTAAATGCTCTTGCTCTTGTCCTTCAAAGAAACATGCAATATCTAGGAAGGTTTCCTGCACTTCTTTATCTAAACCATCGTAACCTATTTTAAGTTTTTTAAGAATATCACCATGTGGACCTTGTTTCCTTAGTTTTTGCAATGAAGCTTTCCAAAAAGTCAAGTTTTCACCGCATATTGCGGATCCCAAGACTTTAATGACTAAAGGAAGGCCACCAGCGTAGTGTATTACTTCATATGAGAGGTCCTCGAAACCTTTTGTAGGACAATTATCCTTAAAGGCCTTCTGACTGAATAGACGAATAGCTGCAGCATTGTCTAACAATCTCGCCTGATATATTTCATCCACTCCACGTGCAACAAGCAATTGCCTATTCCTTGTTGTTGTGATAATTCTACTCCCAGGACCAAACAAGCGATGCTTTCCAGCTAACACATCTAATTGGTCTAAATGATCAACATCATCAAGAACGAGAAGAACACTTTTAAAGCGCAGCCTTCTCATTATTTGGTCTCCATCGCACTCATTGTTTATCTTCAAATCATTTACTTTAAGGAGTTGAGAAAGTTGTTTCTCCAGCAAATATCTGACACCGTGCCTCTTTGACTCTTTTCCAACTTCTTCAAGAAAACAGGCAGCTTGAAACTGATTTTTTATTAGACGAAAAACAGCTTTTGCTAAAGTTGACTTACCTATTCCGCTCAATCCCCATATGCCAACAATGCGGCGAACAGGATCCGACTCTACATCCAACAACAATGAAGTAACCTCTTCTATACGAGATTTCATTCCAACTAGACGCTCATCTTCACTTGAAATCATATCTGGCAGTTTACTCCAAACGTATTGGACAAAAATATCAATAAATTTTGCTTCATGCCTGTAGATTAAAAAGGACATGTCAACCAGCAATGAAAATGATAAAGAAACAGACTGAGAAGATATGGTTTGATTTTCTTCTTTGGAACATGATGTGGTCAAAACGTAATGTAAATATGTAACTGTAATGTGCATCATAGAGGGATTGGAGTTTTTCATGATAAGATTTACTTAGAATAAGATATTTTAAGGGCGTGTTTAATAAAAAGTTTAAAATAATACTAATTTGGTTACTACTTTTTTGGGTTTTCCACAGATTTCAATTCTCTGGGAGATGGGACAGAAAAGATTATAATGAAAAAAGAGAAAAGGATGGAGAACATTCATCAAATCACCCCTCTTTTTTCCAACTCCTCACAAAAACTATTAGAATTTTCAGTCATTTTCCAAAAATTTTATCAAATGGACCCCAAGTTCTTGAATGTTTCAGAAGGTAGCTACTGCACAGTTTCACTTTCAAACAGATGAGCAATTTTAAGGATATGAATACTTCAGCAAATATCTCTACCAGCATTAGGCTACAAACAAACAAATAATTTCAAAATGTGAACTAGCACGAGCAACTAATTCTAACACGAATAGTAACTAATATATTTTAAAACAAATATCCAAATTGACACAGAAGTGATACAAACTTTGCAGGTTTGAATAAAGCTTTAAACAATTTGACCATAAACAGGTTGACCAGATTTACACCATTAAAAAACTTAATGGTCTCATGAACTCGGAAGATAACACAACCCACTTCCCTGTTGATTTTTTTTTCTAATTGAGATCATCTCCACGAAATTTTGTCAGAAAATCAACCATTTACCCCCACAAATGGGCAACTTCATTCTTTAACAAAATAGTAGAAGCCCTTTTTTAGAGCTTGGCCAATATATATGCATACAACATAAATTTAACTATTAGCAGTCTTTTCTACGATGACCTAGTCAAGAGAGTATGACACATCGGAGTAAAAGATTGAGTTGGTTATACTAAGGCCTAGCCAAAAAGCATTCTTGCCTCTATCATTAATTCCGGTAGTCGCTGTTTCTGGTGTTTTAGTCACCTTTCAGTGGCTCCCTTAATCCTGTGCGAGTAGCGGCTTAGGCTGAGAAGGATTCCTCCATCTGGTTTGCATCCTAGCCACTTTTGGGATGATTGAAGGAAGCAGGCTCCACGGGTTAAGAGGCTGCCTTTAAGTGAGAGGAAGGGGCAGGAGGTAGAACCAATGACTAATTGAAGAGTTAAGAGTCTAAAGCCCTCAATCATGCTCTAGCTAGTGGAATAGAGTGTATATACAGTATACTCTCGCCGATTAAGGAGAATTCTGCGGGCTAAGAGATCACTTGAAAATTCCACCTACAGAGTCTCCCTAGAGGGGGCAAGACCCATCTAAGAAATGCCATTACGGCTCTAAAGACATTCTAGTACAGGAATAGAAACCTCCGCCTTATCCTAATTCTTTTGATCGTCTGATGGCATCCTTCGGTGATTTATGTGGAGCACATAGTTTCCCAACCTCTACAGTAAAGTCTAAGGCTGGGAATTCGTCGACAAAGTACTAGCATGTTTTAATGCATGGCTTTCTTCTTCTTCCTAAAGGGGGGATACTGAAAGATTTTGCAACAAATCCAAACCTACCCAATAGAAATCCCTTCACTAGGCAACAAGAAACTATAAACTCAAAACATGTATGGGACATTATAAAATAGGTCAAACACGGCCCTGACTCCTCTCCATTACCCTATTCTCCCAATTTTCCTCAATGCCCTCCATTTCGAGGGATAAGCAGATGAATTTTTTCATTAAACTTTGTGAAGATAATCTCTATAATAAATTGATCATCTACAAAAAAATTCAACAAGAAGTTGGTGTCGTAAAAAATTGATATATATGTTCATTTTCGCTTATTGAAATCTTAGATAGTCATCTCACCCCATTTCTAAATTGAATCTTGTGATGAAATTTTTTGGAAATGATCTACTAATTATAGAGATCATCAACACCAAATTTAGTTAAAAAAAATCATCCATTGAGCCCTCAAAATAGAGGACATCAAGATAAATTGGGAGAATGGGGTAATAGAGAGGATCCAAGTCTGTCAAACACGGACTCGGCTCCTCTCCATTACCCCCTTTGGTCCAATTTCGTCCAATAGGATCTAGTTCGAGGGCTATAAGGGATGAGTTTTTTCATGAAACTTGGTGAAGATAACCCTATTTCTAAATTGAATCTCGTGATGAAATTTTGTGGAGATGATCTACTAATTATAGAGATCATCAACACCAAATTTAATTAAAAAAATTCATCCATTTAGCCCTCAAAATAGAGGTCATCAAGATAAATCGGGAGAATGGGGTAATAGAGAGGATCCAAGTCTATCAAACGCGGACTCGGCTCCTCTCCATTACCCCCTTTGGTCCAATTTCGTCCAATAGGATCTAGTTCGAGGGCTATAAGGGATGAGTTTTTTCATGAAACTTGGTGAAGATGACCCCATTTCTAAATTGAATCTTGTGATGAAATTTTGTGGAGATGATCTACTAATTATAGAGATCATCAACACCAAATTTAATTAAAAAAATTCATCCATTTAGCCCTCAAAATAGAGGTCGTCAAGATAAATCGGGAGAATGGGGTAATAGAGAGGATCCAAGTCTGTCAAACACGGACTCAGCTCCTCTCCATTACCCCCTTTGGTCCAATTTTGTCCAAAAAGATTTAGTTTGAGGGCTATAACGGATGAGTTTTTTCATGAAACTTGGTGAAGCTGATCTCTATAATGATAGATCATCTCCACAAAAATTTATCACAAAATTCAAATCAGAAGTAAGTGTAATAAAAGTTTGATACATATTTTTACTTCTTTTTTTTTACCATTAAAATTTTATCAAAAAATTCAAATTTTCTAATGAAATTTTGTGGAGAAAATCAATTCATTATAGAGATCATCTCTACCAAGTTTTATGAAACAATTTCTTACATTTAAACCTTAAACTAGACTTCATTAGTCTAAACGTTAATAGAGAGGAGTCAAGTCCGTCAAACACCATGTTCCCCACACCCAAACCCCAAACAAAAAACACGTTCGATTATTGAACTCCGGGTCTCTACATTGGATTAACTTACTAGCAAATCAATCTTACAAATGGAACATTTTGACAGATAAAGAATAAAATTTTGACGGATAAGAATGAAAACACAGTCAGATTTCATCTAGTTTGAAGTAAAGTGTATGCCTATTGGCACTCAACTTACTACTCCGCCACTTTAAAATTCATCACAAATATAAATAAAATGTTCTTAGAATTACAAGAAAAGTGTTGGGAGTGTTAAGAGTACTTATTGGGCATGTACGAAACTAAGTGATGTATTTATTGAAAATTAACAAAAATAAAGATCTAAAGGAGATACTCACGGAAATTAAACAATAGGCTATATCTATACTGTATATTAAGCAGCCGTGACCATTTTGGTGTCTCTATTGAATTAAGTATTTAACTGCCCCTTCAGATTTTGCTTAAAAAATAAATTTAGTAGGGCTTGAAGGCATCCTGTTGCCAATTCAGCAAATGCAATCACATGTCCAAAATCTAAAAAATATTTACTTCTAATATTTTGCCTGCATCGACAGGGCCGACCCTGAATTTTGAAAGATTTATATTCATATCATATAAGTATATGAATGAACTCTCAACAAAGAAACCCATATAGCAACGTCATTTCAATGAATACAAAAGAAAGGTAATTAAAATTCCGTAGTCATATAGAATTTAATCAAAACAAAAACTAAAGGGTAGGGCTTCATTAAAAAAAAAAAAAAAACAAATAAAATAAAATAACCTTAAATCAACTCATCAACATAGAGAGAAACAAATCTTAACACTTGAAAATTGCTTAAGTATTGTGAAGTATATCGGAGCAGCTGCTGGCGAAGCAAGGTCATTGATTGTCACCGTTAACCAAATAATTAAAGATAGAAAGAAATGATAGAAAGACTGAAATAGAGAAACTAGTGTGCCTTGTGAATTCAGAGAGAAATTATAAAAAGAAACAAAGAAAGCGGTGAATATGGAACGACGCATTACAGAATACGAAGACATGGTTCAAAATATCGGCCAAAACCGATCCGAGATGGCCAATACCAAGCTAAAATAGGGGGTGCCGAACCGCTATTATGACCCGATATGATTAAGATCGCAGTATTTCAAAATATCACCAATATTTTACCGAAATCACACTGAGTTGCCGATATTTCACCGAGATTTCGCCGATATTTCACTCCAGATTGAATAATTGAATAAAGTGACTAAAGTTAAAAAAAAAAAAAAGTTAACTCCATGTTGGACTTTAGAGACTTGAAGTTTAAATTGGTATTTATTGAAAAAAAAATGTTGATTTGTTCCAAAATAATTTGGTAATCTTTGTTTAATTAAATTAGCAATTATTAAAAAAAATATTGATTTGTTCAATTGTTTCAAAGTAATTTATTAATCATTGCTTAATTAAATTGGCTTGATCCTAAAAAGAGAAGATCATAAGAAGGAATAAAAGAAAGAAGAAAAAGAAACGAAAAATAAGCAAGAAAAAAAATAAAGCAACTTCAAAGACCTATCATTTTCTCAAGAGACAACGACGATGACGACGGAGGGGATGATGATGATGATGATGCTAATAATGATGGTGGAGGTGGGCTAGGTAGTGGTGCTATACGAGGTACTAATAGTGGTGGTAGAGGTGGTGCTTACAATCCTAATACTGATAACCAACTTGATGGTAGTATGTCATGGCGCGGAGATGATAATTATTATGCCACACAAGACACAGACCACGTATATCGACTTGGAATAAGTGACCAACGTAGGCATCTAGCAAATCTAACTATGTTTCTTAGTTATGATAAGTATTCTAGTGGTTATAATTTTCATTCACAAAGCTATTGACACATTGATGATAAACTACAGAGCTTAAACTTAGACCAACACTATTACGTACGGTGGACATGGATACGATTATGATTATGATAGTCATACATAGCATTTCCTAACCTCCTTTATATCCTTATTCCTCATCACTGGAGTCTTTAAGTAATGATGATAATTATAATATATATCATTATTCTAGGCCTAATTGAACTTATATTTAAGATATTTATACTTTATAACATTGTATTGTTATATATTTATTGAATTATGATGTAATATTTTATTAACAAGTGCGACAGATGATGGTATTTTGATGTATGATATATAATTTGTACTAGATAATGTTATTATACTTATCTAATTGATCCATCTTATTAATCTCATACTTTAAAATTTTTTTCATATTTTTTTTGTAATTTTTTGAGCCTTTTAAATAATAAATCGGTCTATATCACCGAAACCGAAACCGATATCCGAGTTGAAAATTGAGTGGCCGAGATAACCTCCGAAACCGTGACTTTGAACCATGTATGAAGACTACGGAAAAAAAGGGAATTAACTTAAAATCTCGTTAAAAAAGCTAATAAAATATCGGTTACGTGGTGGGAAGTGGCTACTACTAACTTTAGATATAATGTAGGGTTATTTTAATTGTAGTTGGACAATTGGACTAAAGCATATTTAAAAGAAATAAAAGATGGCAGCCTCCTATCCCACTCCCAGGGCTCGAACTAAGGAGCAGTCGTATCAAAAATTTTAAACTCAAGCCACCACCACAAGCAAATTTTACCAACAGACAATCATTTTAATACATATGACGGCAGCCCGGGTTACCTATGTTCAGGGCTGGCCCTATGCATCAAGAGTGTACTATATACATATCTATATAATAAATTAGAAAAAAAAATGTATAAGGGATAAAACTTTGTAAGGCTCAGGTTAGATACTCTAATTTCAACGGTAGATTTGTTATCTTTAGGTAAATATATATATATATTTCTCTTATCACCTTCATTACTTCTCTATTTCTCAAACATTCTCACTTCTCTCTTACACACTATTCCAAAGATTGGACCACTCAATTACATCGAATCGAAGTGCCGTAGGCACGGACTACCCCTAGTATACTAGACTAACCAGCACATTGTACTACTCAATTATATCTAATTCAAACTGAAATATACAAAAATGATGTTAAGTGGTCTAGTAAATGAACAACATATTAATTTGTCAAAGGTTCAAGATTGCTTCATGGTGGTCGAAATTTGTATAATAGTATATATATATACACATAATATTTTTTTAATGAAAAGAAACTGCAAGGATAAAATAGGCTATTCTCAAAAGTTCACACACAGCATCAAATTGAAATTGGTCCTAACTTTGTATAATAGTATATAAATATACACATAATATTTTTTTAATGAAAAGAAACTGCATGGATAAAATAGGCGATTCTCAAAAGTTCACACATAGCTTCAAATTGAAATTGATCCTAACTTTGTATAATAGTATATAAATATATACATAATATTTTTTTAATGAAAAGAAATTGCGGGGATAAAATAGGCGATTCTCAAAAGTTCACACACAGCTTCAAATAAAAATTGATCCTAACTTTGTATAATAGTATATATATATATATACACACATAATAATTTAATTAGTAGAGTGGTTACCCATCGGCAGTGTTCAAAACATATCCAGATAAGTTTGCTGCATCTTTAAGGGCTTTTCTCCACGTTTCCAGCTTGGCCGGGTGGTGTTGGTGTTGGCTAATAATATTGTCCCCAAAATACCCTTGTTCATCTGGATTCCGTACTTGTGTGGGATGAACGTCATAGAATATCGGGATAACTAGTGTGTGCGGTCCAAGGCGGTCCATGATCTTGGCAAGCTCCTCCAAACACCACCGGGAGGAAGCTTAATTTTTGGAGAAAACGATGATTGTAATCATGGATTCATCGATTGCTTTGAGGAGTGCGGGTGCTATCGATTGTTAGTAATAATTGAGTGTCCTAGACAACATCAATTCTAGGATCGTGCATCATATCTAGTGCCAAGAGATTACAAAAGAGAAGTGTGTGTACCTGTCTCCATTGAAATTGATTGATCGATGCAGCGGACTTTAGCGTCAATTTTCGTATGGCAATTGATCTTCCAACCCTTTCCCCTTCTATATCCCTTAGTATTCTCCTTAAGAGGATGTAGAGAATAAATGGCTCTGTTATGTGTCTCCATTGATAAAAGACAACTTATATAAGGATGGATGGGTTGGGGACCAATGCCGTAATTACATAAGTTCACCCTGAACTTTCTGATAATTCTATTTCTGCCCCTCATAGAAATAGAATTCACATAATGGCATCTACACATTAGTTCCATGACAAATAACCTCAAGCCTACTTAAAACTTTAAATTAGATCACTTAATTTTAGGCTTGTAAATGATGACACACATTAATAATATACATGTGTGGACCAAAGTTAAATTAATATAAAAATTAATCCAACATCGATTCCCCTCTTTCGAGCCTCACGTCATCCTTGAATGTGTAGATCCCACCCCTTTCGAGAGCGGAGTGGAGGTGATCAATGAAAGTCTTCCTTATATCTTCCCCTCTAAAGCTTAAGAACACATCGTACTTCCCACCCCAATGATGATAATCATCTCCCATGAGATGCGATGATTCTCCTCTTTCGACCCTCACGCCTTGAATGTATAGATTGCAGCCTTTTTAAGAGTAAAGTAGACCTCGTGCAGCACTTAGACCATCTCTACTGGGTAGGGTAAAAAGCTAAATATACATATATTGATGCCCCACCGCTTAGTTTAAAAATGTAAATTCGGAGGAAAAAGTGTAAAGGGGAGGTATATTTACAGGCTGACAATATTATATCTAGCATGATAAATCATATGTCGGGACAGTGAAATTACCCTTCCACAACACATGATGTATCGGGAGGCATAAATTTGCCACTCCCACGACACATCAAGTGTCGTGTGAGGGCATGGATTTTTTTGCACTCAGTCGTCATATTTCTGCTCCTCCATTGTTATCATCTTTCTCCCCTTTCCTTTCTTCTTTTTCCTTCCTCAAGCAGAAATAAAAGAAAAGCAAGACACAAGAATCATACTCTCTCTACTCTCTCTCTCTCTCGAGCAGAAAGAAAAGAAAAGCACTTTTTTCTCTTCTTCTTTTTCCTTCATCTTTCTCCCATGTGTTGTCAATTTTTTGTTTCCACTTTCTCCACTTTCTCCAGATTCTTCATATACTCTCTCTCTACTCTTTCATAAATTAATTTCATTGACACGACACATGATGTGTCGGCCAAACTCACATATTCTCCCCCGACACATGATGTGTCGTGGGAGCTATTTTTATATTTTCACCGCTGCATTTTTATCTTCATTAATAAACTAAATATCCACTTTTACACTACATTTTTACAAGACCCATAAGAGATGGTCTAAGCAATTCATTTTGAACCCGGTAAATGGCTAGTGATAGAGACACGTTCACGTCAATGTGCCTGACCAAATTTTGAGAGATTAATCTCCACTCGATAGTGAGAACCAAAAAAAAATATTATGTGCTTGCAACTGGAGCGAATCGTTGATTGCACACTATTATATCTCTCTCTGTACATAAAATTGTAACTCGATCAATCTCCACTTAAAATCAATTATTAAGAATAACAAGGTAGAATACTCGATCTTACTACTCTCTCGTTCGCTAGAAAATATCGTGCACAATTGTTATTATTCGACGAGTCCCCACTTTATAGTACGGAGTTCGAGGCGTAGACGCGTAGGGGTTGGTATGGTTCCAGTGTCAATGAGTAAAAGTAAACTTCCTGGAAACTCATAAATTTAAACTTCCCGGTATGATAATATTTATTTATTTTATCATTATATTCTTATATAGAAAACATTCATCCTATAAGAAATAAAATATGCTTCACAAATCTTCAACTGAGCTTCTGTGCAACTTTTCCTTTCAAGGATATGTTTGTTTCTGTCCATCCAAACACCCCAAGCTACCGCTAGCAACGCAAATCTCTAGAGAATCGAGTTTTTTCTTTTTTATTAATTAAGTGTGTAACGAAATAGAAACGAAAGAGAGATTGAAGAAGGATAATGAAAGAATTGTATTACTTTCTTGATCATTGAATGTACAATAGAGTAAGAATATATATACTAGAAATAAAACCCTAATCTAGGATACAATTAGGAAAGTATAATGGGAACACAATCAATACAATTAATACAATATGGAAAGTATAATAGAAATAGGAAACGTAATATATAGTATATTCTAACACCCCCCCTCAAACTCAAGGTGGTAAGTGAGAGACCAGCTGGAGTTTGGAAATCAATGCTTGGAAACGGCTAGGCTGGTGAGCTTTAGTGAAGAGATCTGCAGGTTGGTCATCTGAAGATACGGGCATAAGACGAATGTACAGATTGCGAATATGCTGGCGAATAAAGTGACAATCAATCTCAATGTGTTTAGTTCGTTCATGAAAGACGTCATTGTGACTGATTTGAATGGCACTACGGTTGTCACAATAAAGAGTAGTAGCAGAGTCTTGAGGAGCACCTAAGTCATCGAGGAGGCGTCGAAGCCATATTAGTTCTTGTGAAGTATCAGCAAGAGCGCGGTATTCAGCCTCAGTGCTTGATCGAGAAACAACAGACTGTTTCTTACTACGCCAAGTAAGAAGTGAGTCCCCGAGGAAGAAACAGTAACCAGTAATAGACCGACGATCCGTAGGGTCACCGGCCCAGTCTGCATCAGAATAAACCCTTAATACAAAAGATGACTTTGAGGAGTAGTGAAGCCCATGAAAAACTGTTCCTTTGAGATAACGAAGAATCCGAATAACAGCATCAAAATGAGTAGAGCGAAGAGCAGCCATAAACTGACTAACAACATGGACAGCATAAGCAATATCCGGGGGAGTAACAGTAAGATAAACCAGACTGCCAACTAACTGTCTGTATAAAGTTCCATCAGAGAGAGGAGTACCATCAAACGGAGTAAGTCTAACATTGGTGTCCAATGGAGTAGATGCAGTTTTACAGTCAGTGAGACCAGCACGAGCCAGAACGTCAGAAGTGTATTTCACTTAAGATAAATAGTAACCTGTTGAATCAGAAAGGACTTCCAGCCCTAAGAAGTAGTTGAGACGACCAAGATCCTTCATTTCAAAAAACTGACTGAGAGATTGTTTGAGATCTGAGATACCAGAAATATCATCCCCAGTAATTATCATATCATCCACATAGAGGAGAAGAATAATAGTCCCAGAATCTGTCTTTCGAATAAAGAGGCCTGAGTCTGACGAACTGGATGAATAACCAAGCTTTGTGATGGTAGAGCTAAATTTTACGAACCAAGCTCGGGGAGCTTGCTTGAGTCCATATAGAGCACGACGAAGTTTGCAGACCTGAGTAGACTGGTGTGAATAACCGGGAGGTGGTTTCATATATACTTCTTCTGTGAGGTCCCCATTAAGAAAGACATTTTTAACATCCATCTGAAAAAGATCCCATTTGCGAACGGCAGCAATAGCAATAAGACTGCGAACAGACGTCATTCGAGCCACAGGAGCAAAAGTTTCTTCATAGTCTATACCATACTCCTGATTGAACCCTTTGGCTACGAGACGAGCTTTGTATCGGTCAATCGAACCGTCAGATCGTGTCTTGATTTTATACACCCATTTACACCCAACTGCAGATTTTCCAGGAGGAAGAGTCACAAGATCTCAGGTATGCGCTTTATCTAAAGCTTGTAATTCTTCTGTCATAGCTTGCTGCCAAAGTGGATTAGTACTAGCTTCCTTATAGGATGTGGGTTCATAGTGAGATATCATAGTAGAATAACAATGGTAATCACGAAGGTGATGAGGGAGCTCTCTTACCCGAGTGGACTGTCGTTGTGGTGGAGGTATGACAGGATCAGCAGGCGAGACATCATCATTGGGAGGTGCCGTATATTGAAGCTCATTGGAAGAAATGACGTCAGGTGAGGATGGTTCAGGAGGTGTTGGACTGGGAGGTTGAGGTGGTGATAGTGTGGCTTCTGGTTCAGGTTCAGGTTCTGGTGGGAATGTGACAACTGGACCCTCAAGTTCAGGGGTGAAAAGGTCAAGAGATGAATGAGTAAAGAACGGAAGTGGTGATTCTTCAAGGACATAAAATTTGGATAGAGAGGAGAACATTTTATGTTCCCAAATGACAACATGACGAGAAATTCGTAAGCGTTTGGAAATAGGATCCCAACACCGATAACCTTTATGTTCTATCCCATACCCCAAGAAGCAACAAAGACGAGCACGTGGTTCCAATTTAGAATGTTCATGAGGCTGGAGTAACACAAAACAAGCACAACCGAAGACTCGTAAGAAATTGTAATCAGGAGAGGTACCATGAAGCCTCTCATATGGAGATTGATGCTGAAGGAAGGGAATAGGGATACGATTGATAGTGTAAATAGCAGTAAGTGCGGCTTCCCCCCAAAACCTTTCAGGACAACTACTAGAGATAAGAAGTGTGCGAACAGTATCAAGAATATGTCGGTGCTTGCGTTCAGCACGACCATTTTGTTGAGATGTACCGGGACAAGAATATTGAGAAACAGTGCCTTGTTCACGGAGAAATTTAAGAAATGAGGTTCCCTTATATTCCATGGCATTATCAGCTCGAAAAATTTTTATTGGACGAGAAAACTGAGTTTGAATCATGCGAGCAAAATTAATATAGATTTGGGGTAATTCTGAACGAGTTTTCATAAGATAGATCCAAGTAAAACGACTATAATCATCCAAAAAGATAACAAAATATTTTGAACCCCCCATAGTAGAATGTGGAGAGGGTCCCCACACATCAGAATGAATAAGATCAAATGGTGCTGAAGAAATAAAATCATTTTTATT
Source organism: Lonicera japonica (assembly GCA_021464415.1). Lineage (NCBI taxonomy): Eukaryota > Viridiplantae > Streptophyta > Magnoliopsida > Dipsacales > Caprifoliaceae > Lonicera > Lonicera japonica. The sequence goes on along the minus strand of CM038468.1, from coordinate 5,658,041 downwards.
AAAACATAATGCCAGTTGTTTTCCAAGTTGACAAGATAAACAAGACAATTTCTCAGACTTTATTGACCCTAACTGACCAGATGACACAATAGAACGAAGACGATCAAAAGACACATGTCCTAAACGGGAATGCCACAACTCAAATGAAGAAACAGTTGGTGGGGATGCAACAGGTGGTGTGGATGCAACAATAGGAGTGGGTGCGGTACGGAGGTGTATGAGCTCGAACATGCGGCCAACTTTACGGCCTATCCCAATAATTTGTCCCGTCTGAGGATCTTGCACATGACAACCAGACGAGGAAAATATAACATTCAGTCCAAGATCACATAGTTGACCAACAGAAATAAGGTTGATAGTCAATTTGGGAATATAAAATGTAGCAGGTAAAGAGAGGCTAGGAGTAGTAACCGTTCCAACATGACTAACAGATAATTGAGAGCCATCAGCAGTTTTAATGGTGGGTGTATGAGAATTATGACTTTTAGATGTGAAAATAGTATGATCAGAAGTCATATGATTGCAGCAGCCAGAATCAAAGAACCAAGATGTACCTATGGTGGTGGCCATAGCAGAACCAGAAGAGGATGTAACCTGTTTCAGAAGAGCTGTGATGTCAGCTAGAGTCACTGGTGCAGTAGAAATGTCTGCTTCAGAAGAATCAGTGGTGGCAGCGGTGATGGTGCTAGAGGAGGATCTAGAGGAGGATCTCCTAGATGGGTTCTTGTAACAATCGGCTTGAAAGTGACCTGGTCCCACCTTTTTGCAAAAGAAACACGTCCTAATTGGACACTTTAGTAGCATATGGGTGGTGGCATAACAGTACGAACATTCTCGAGAAAACGAGTTTTTTGTAGGTTTCGAGCTTGGAACGGCTAAAACAGCATTAAAATTGTGGGCCCGAGTGGCGAACCGAGTTTCTTCAGAGAGAAGCTCTGTCGTGACATCATTAAGAGACGGTAATGGACTGCGATGGAGTAGAGCAGCCCGAACTGGTTCGAATTTATCGTGAAGTCCCATTAGAAGAGTGATAACACGCTGGTTATCTCGGTATGTTTCAAATTTTTCTGCATCATGCTCACAAAAAGAAGGTTCGGATTGGGCTAACTGATCCCAAATAGCTTGAAGGTCAGATAAATAATCATCAATTGATTGCTCGGGTTGTTGGGTTTTAGAATGTAAAGCAGTAAGCAACTGGTATTGATGAGAGAAGTCTTTTGGAGTGTACCTAGATTGTAGAAAATTCCAGACTTCCTTCCCAGTGGAAAAACAACCAATCTGCTGCCCTATACGAGAGATAGATGTATTCCGAACCCATGTGATAATATCACCATTTTTGCTTTCCCAATCATCAAGGCGATCATTGAACTTATCGTCAGTTTCATCGGTTTTCTTGGTTGGCTTAACAACTTCTCCAGTAACAATTCTCCAGGACTTACGAGACTTCAGAAAACTTGTCATGGCTTGGGACCATTGAACATAGTTGGTGCCATTGAGAACGACAGAAATCGGACGCGAAAACTCGTGCTTTTCCATTGAGAAACGTGTAAAATAACACAATATCTGTAAAAACTAATCTGATTCTGAGAGATCTGAGGCCAGAAACGGATCCGGAGCGGTTGATTTAGCGGGGAACCGGTCTTAGAGTGAACAAAACTGGGTTAGATATAGGTGAACCGGTCAAGGGAGTAAGAACCGGTTCAGAAAAAAAATCGGTTTAGGGTTTTTAGGGCAGTGGCGCGTGGCTGTGTTCCAGAGGCGCGTGGAAGCGCGTGCAAACTCCGATTAGGGTGAGTTTGACGGCGTTTGGTTCGTATTGAAGAGACGAAGATTTTGGTATATTATATGGGTGGTTTAGGGTAATGTATCGAGGTGGCGATTGATCAAGAAAGGAGGGTGCGCGTGGGATCTGGGCTGCGCGACTGGGAGATCTTGCAGAGGCGCGTGAGAGCGCGTGTGATGTCCGAATGGGGTGTTTTCAACGGGGTTTGGTTCGTATTGAAAAGACGAAGCTTTTGGTATATGTTTTGGGTTAATCGAGGTTCTGTAGGGCTTCGAACAGTGGATCGACAGTTGAATAAAGCTAGGGTTTTTGATTGGTTGGTTGCTTGGGTTGATGAGGCTAGGGTTTTTTATTTGGATTTGGTTGATGATTAGATGAGAGATTGGTTCTAGAGGAGGATGAATCCCTCTGATACCATGTAACGAAATAGAAACGAAAGAGAGATTGAAGAAGGAGAATGCAAGAATTGTATTACTTTCTTGATCATTGAATGTACAATAGAGTAAGAATATATATACTAGAAATAAAACCCTAATCTAGGATACAATTAGAAAAGTATAATGGGAACACAATCAATACAATTAATACAATATGGAAAGTATAATAGAAATAGGAAACGTAATATATAGTATATTCTAACAAAGTGAAGGTTAATACTTAATAAGAAAAATAACTATAAAAAGGTATTACACTTTTACGATATCATTATATTCTTTATTGTAATAAAATAATAATACGATATCTTTGGGAGAGAGGAGAGAGGAGAAGGATCGAATCGTGACACATTTTGTAAAATATCACATACTTGTAGCACCACGTCCGCTTGTATCAAATAATAATTTGATATAAATTTTCCTTTGGATGAATTTAGTTCAATCTGAAAATGAGGTAAAAGGTCTTGAGTAATAATATTTTTCAAAAAAAAAATGCAGTGAATAATATTTTTGGAAATAATGGCTTAGTTTTATTATTTTTCTAAAATAAAGGCGGGCCTATTTATTAATTGTGTTTTAAAATGAGGGGTTTGTCCAAAATTATATGTTGTGCAGACCTACCTTTGCAATCCAAAAAATTTAATGCAAATTCGTTTTACGTAAAGTGTTTATATTTTTTAACAAGTATATTCTTATGTTTTACTAATAAAATTATAAAAATAACGTCAAATAAACCCAAATACATAATAATGTTTTAGAAAATAAGGAGCGCAAACTTAACTTTGCATAACTCCCAAAAATTTATCATGTATATTTTATTAATAAATGAGTTTTAAATATGTAATTTGTTGAAATTATTTTAAAGTACTGTCAATTAAACATTTATTTATAATAATATACTAAAAAATCATGTAGTGTAAACTTAATTTTGTACGATTCCATATAAATTTACAATTTAAAAATCAACTGTAATATTAAGTTTGCACTCATTTTAGAGTTTGGTCAAATCTTAATTACAAAAATATTAATTTTTAGTTCTTTTGCAAAAAACTTTTTTAAACAAATTCCATTTTTCAATATCCCGACTTACAAAAACAATTATTAAATTAATCTTTGTTGAATATTAACTTTATTAATTTAATTGTAGAATATCCACCTCAATTACTTAGTTTATCCCCTAATAACAATGGATTGTTTTAGGCTAAAAAATAAAAAGAAAATAAGGTTTAACACTTTGCTTCAACCAAAACACCCCTACCCCCGCAATCCTCTTCCTTTGCAACTGTTCAATTATTTACAAAATCAGTACTTTTCACATAGGGTTCACATACAAAATTGGATTATAAAAATGTATATTGTCAATCCATTTGTAAAATTAAATTGCACTTTTACACATAATAAGAACAACCGAACGAGACAAATTACACATTAACTTATCTCAAACATTCTTCATAAACATAAATTGTTCTATAATGGTTTTCTTATGCCTATTTTTTTTTTTTGAAACCCTTTAAAATTGTATTGATAACCTCAATTTCAATTTCAACTTTCGTGTATCCAATTTTGCATTAGTGTTACTGAGAGGCTCTTATTGGATTCCAAATTCAGAGCAATGACTATTGTCCCCTCTCCAATTGATTAATGCATTACTGTAATTTTTGGAATTGTATTTCAATTAGGATGGTTAGCAAAAGGAAAAAAAAATATAAATTTTAATATATTAATTGGGTGGATAAACTTTTTAGAGTAATACTCTACTTACTTACCGGGTATTCTTACCGACTATTCTTACTGGCATGTATTACATGAGTTGTATTTTCACAAAATATAACAAAGGTATAACCCATGTAATGTACCCGATAAGAATAAATTGTAAGAATCAAAGGTAAGAAAAATATTTTTCAACTTTTAAAGGAAATTTATAGTAAGTTTGTCAAAAGACACCGTAACGGATATAATGAATTAGTGATACATATAGAACTCTGGAAATGAGGTAAAAGGTTTTGCGTAACAATGTTTTTCAACAAAAAAAAAACGATGAATAATATTTTTTTAGAAATAAGAGCCTAGATATCATTATCATTCTAAAATAAGAGCTTGTTTATCAATTGTGTTTTAAAATAAAAAATTTGACCGAGTGCAAACTTAACTTTGAACAAAATTGTGTTTTCTACAAACTTAACTTTGCATAAATTTGTTTTGCATGATGTGTTTATATTTTTTAACAAGTATATTCTTATATTTTATTCATAAAACTTTAAAATAACGTCAAATTAACACAAATATATAGTAACGTTTTAGAAAATAAGGAGTACGAGCTTAACTTTGCATAACTCCAAAAAAAAATTATAGTATGCAATTTATTAATAAACAGGTTTTGAATATATAATTTATTAAAATTATTTTAAAGCACCGTCAATTAAACACTCATTTATAATAATATGTTAAAAAATATGTTTTGCAAACTTAATTTTGCATAATTTTATAACAAAATACAATTGAAAAATTTACCATTAATTAACTTTGCACTTTTTTAAAAATTTAATTAAATATAAAATTTTAATTTATAAAAATATTATTCAATTCTTTACCGAATTTTACTCCCACTGCAAGGAAACTTCGTGGATCTTGTTATTCAGGTTTGAAAGGAAACTTGATTTTTGCTAGGACACGTTATTGCATTGGGTTTTGTAATTGTAAGAGTGAAAAAAATAATGCGATTTATGTTTGCCAGGACACGTTATTGAATTGGGTTTTGTAAGAGGGAAAAAAATAATGTGATTTATGTCATTAAAATATGTGTTCTTTATGGTTGTGTTTAAGGTTGGACTCGGTATGATTATATTAAAATATTTATATTATATATTGTTAAAATTTTGATATGTCAAAATTTATTATTATTATCATCATCTTACCAAATTTTTTGTTTATTGAAGTTCAATATACCAAAAAGTCGGTTTGGTAAAATATGGTAATGGTATATTACTAAAAAAATATTCCTAATTTTTTTGATACAAAATTTAAGTACACTAAAGTATAATTATTTCAGTATGATAAAGTATATTATTAGTAATAAAAATAATTACCAATTAAGGTATAATAATTGGTTTGTACCGTACCATTATCAAATTCGATACAAATCAATAACAGTATTGAATGGTACAGTATTTTTGATACAAAATTTCACCCCTAAATGAATCACTTTTATCCCTTGTTTAATAGGTTGCTATTATATGCACCCCCTATGCACTTTCAATTTTTTACACTTTAATTAACTAATGCTAATATGTAACTAAAGGTAATTAATCAATACCACCACCACCACCATCACTATATTACCGCTGCCACCATCACTGTCCCACCTCTATTGCCGCCGCCATCCCACTTCCATCGCCAGTTCGCCATCACCACCACCACCATCACCATCACCATCGCATATATATATATATCATCGCCATCGTAAAATAAGTAAAGAACGAAATTTATATATATATACAGAAACACGCAAGAACAAAGAAGATAAACTTCCAAGTTCACTCGGTTCATTGTAACTGAGTGTGCTTGCAGACACTCGGTGACGGGAAAACGAGCAAGGTTTTTCTTGTACGTGTGGCTTGGTGAAAAATGTTTGCTCGACTTATGGTAAGCGAGCGTGGAGGCCAGCAACTCGGTCCATGTCAAGCGAGTAATTAAGTATAACTTATTATCTTCCACTTGCTTGGTATGGACCAAGTGAGTGTACACTTACTCGCATTGCATAAGCCAAATAAATGTATTCATATTCGTTCCACATGGGCCGAGTCAGTGTATCATCGAAAATCAACAAATCATATTTCATTTTCATCCATTTCTTCAATAAATGTATATTTACACACATACAAAATCATGTGTTAGTCTTCTCTGAGTTGATCCAGTTTCATCTTCTTCATTCGTTCTCCCCTTTCTAGTCATGATTTAGTTGTAAATATTCTTAATTTATCATGATCAAGATTTCTTTACATGTATCAAGATTTGTTGATACATATTTAGTTTCATTATCAAGATTTGTGTTTTTGATGACGTGAAATCAGTTGAAAAGAAAAAATATTGTACAAGAATTCGTGAAGCCCTTCCCGTATCATGCATGCACTAGCTAATATATTTTTAATGTCAAATTAGATCGGGTAATCATTCAAACTAAGAACAAAAGCTTGTTGTTTGTATATATAATATACATATATATATGGATATATGGATATATATATATATATATATAGAAGGGGATGACAGATTTGAGTAGAATAAGAGAGGATAAGGAAGATTTATATATATTAATTAGTGGTTAATTAAGTAATATTAAGAATAATTAATTATATTAATAAATGGGAGTGGTACGTAAAAGGTTATCTAATATATATATATATTATATTATTATTATTATATAAGTAAAATGCTCTCTTTCAATGAGAGCTTGACATGTGGCAATATTTATTGCTTTATTTAATTTTTTTTTCTTTTTCTTTTTTTTTTTAAAAAAAAATGCGAATTTTAAATTATTTACACCTTAATTGCTCATCATTATTGCATCCGTTACTTAACTTAACTTAACTTAATATCATTTTCCATTTTTTTTAATATAATGACTAATTATTGACTAAATTAAGGTAATAATAATAATAATAATAATAATAATAATAATAATAATAATAATAATAATAATAATAACCTCTTATTTTTTATTCCCATCATCAAATAGACCAGGTATGTCATTTAATTATTCTTCCTTTTTTTTTAAAGTGGGTAACTGATATACTTAAAAGGGCTATTTTAATTATTTCATTTCAATTTTTTTTTTAAGTGGATTTTAGGGTCAAAGAATAATGATTAATTATTGACTACATTTATTAAAGGTAACTGATATTTTTTTCAAGTGGATTTTAGGGTCAAAGAATAATGACTAATTATTGAGTAAATTTAGGTAATTGTAACTGATATACTTAAAAGTGCCATATTAATTATTTTATTTAGTTTTCCTTTTATTCACATTGCAAAGCTACCATTACGAGTAATTATATTCAGAATTAATTTATGATTTTAAGCAGGTTTTTTTCCTTTTGAAAACTGAATATATAGTCTCTTCCAAAACTTCCTTGGCATTAATTTCTCAGTTCAAAACTTCCAAATCGTAACTGCTTAATTTATGATTTTAAGCAGCTGTTATTTCTTTCAATCACAGATTACCAATGCATTATCTGCTTCAAACTTGCGTGACTAGATCGTCATTTCAAAGAATGATCATGTGGTAATTATTTATACAAGAGGAAGAAGTTGAACTTCAAGAGCTTGAACTCCTCGAAGTTGAGCTAATTTCATTGAATCTCAGCGAATCTTGCGTGAGTGAAGAAGCCTTTTTGTTCAATTACTTGAGCATACTTTTTTGTATCATGTTATAGATTTGATAAGATATAATTTCTAAAAATTATTGCTTATACATTTTTAATTAGGTCAATAAGGTAGTTTTGCATATGCATATTAACTATTTTATCAAGCACCCCAATTAAGATACTGACCAAGAGATTTGGTGATGCCTCTATTAACCATTGTTGTTTTCCCATTTTTTTCTTGATTTTTCCCCCGAAATGATAAAAGCTCTGTCAAACTTTAATTTTTTAAGTATTCTACCTACAAAATTTAATATAATATTATTTCATATAATATTTCTGGAACTTAATTATTAACACTGAATTATGTCTAATTTTTTTTAAACGCCAGTGCATTGCACGGGTTTAAATCTAGTGTGTGAGTAAAATTAAGTAAAATGTTGATTAGTAGGAGTGTTTGTGGAAGTAAGAGTAAAACCAAGAAGTATACACCCCCTTTTTAATATCGATGACACAAACTAAAGAATCAATCCCAAGTGAAAAAGGGTTTAGTCGAATCAATTTGAGAAGTTTCCGGTTGAAGACCAGCATTGTCACGGGCAATGCCTTTGTTCCAGCTAATCTCAGTATTGATCTATCAGGAATTTAAAGAAATCTCTAGGGATAAAATTTGTAGGTGTGGGAATCCGGACCCGCGACCCGAGAGGAGGCAGTCCTCGTTCTCGATTTTATTTGAAAACGTGTTTTGTAGAGTCGCCAGTTTGTTTTACTAGAAAACAAACAAAAGATCGTACGAAGGATAGTTCGAAAACGAACTATCTTTCATACGTTTAAAACTAGAGATTTATATTGAAAATTTACTTTGCTAGGGTTCGGGAACTACGTTACGAATTGGGAAGGTGTTAGGCATCCAATTCGCCCTTTTCAGTCTCTTAATGGATCATGTATTCAATTCCTATTTTAGATATCTTGCAAGTAGTTTGGATAGTTTTCAGAATATTCCTTTCCGGATAAATTTAGTTGAAAACAATATTTTGAAATCAGACTCGAGCTTTGCGAGCGCCTACGTATTCATTCGTAGAATGAAATCAGAGTCTCGTAGTTCCTTTCTTTTGGAAAATGTTTTTGTATTTTTGTTTGTTTTGAAAACGTGTCAAAACGAATTTTAGATTTTTTGGTAAAGTTTAGAATGGACTACTTTAGAAAACAACGAACTTCTTTGCAAGTTATCTAATTTTCTGCATTAAAACTGATATTTAAATACAGTATTGAAATTAGTAGAGTGGAAGAAAGACGTACCTGATGCGCCTGAAGAAGAAATGAGAACCTTGCCTGATTGCCTTGCTTGCCTCCTTCTCTCTCTAGAACTTTCTCTCTCTAAAGCTTTCTCTCACTAACTTTTCTCTCACTAGAAACTCTCTAAAAGAAGACTCTCTAATGATTTTGACAGAACTTCGCCTTACTAAAAACACTAGTGAGTGTTGATGTCTCAAATGAGAGCCCAAGGGTCCTATTTATAACAAAAAATCCGCCAAAAACGCTCCAAAAGAGGCCAACCGCAGGGGGTAGCCGCAGGGCGTGCGGCTGGTAGCGTGCAGTTGGGGGTAGCCGCAGGGCGTGCGGCTGGGGCGTGCGGCTGGGGCATGCGGCTAGGAGCCAACCGTACGGCTGGCAAGTAGCCGTACGGTTGGGAGCGTGCGGCTAGCTCAGAAAAAGCACAAGAACACTCGGAAACAACTCAATTTCTAACAGGGTGCTACCCCGCACCCCGCGACCTAACCGGCAGGTCGATCCCCGTCCTAGTAAGCGAAGAGGCAACAAAGGTTATATTAAACTCCTCACGTGGCCGAAATTGGAGTCTTTCCTAATGGCCTCCTATATGTATGATGACTCAACACTTGACGTAAGATGCTTGTTTTTAAGAAAAATAGTGTTCGCACGAGAGTCGTGGATTGGGGTGTTCACAGACCCTCTCGTCCCGGGATTCTTGTCCGCAAGAATTCAGGGACGATAAGAAGACAACGATTCACGACTCTCGGGTGAATCTCAATGCGGTGATAATTGAATCAGAGCGTACCCTTTTCTGGCATATGGATCTCATTGCGTTCATGCAATCCACGATCGCCCCTTTCCTTTCGGCCAGGTGACATGATGCATCAATCTTTTCTTCCGCCTACCCTCAGTGGCATACCACCCTCAGTGCACAGGACTTCACATGAGAAGTTTTTGGCATTTTATTGAGTCCAAATGATCGTAATGGAAAAGTGCTTCAAAGGTTTCTCAATTCTAGGAAAAAATGAAAGAAAGAATGCTTTGGGTTTCGTGATATATCCCTTTGTGGGGATCTGGAGTTTAAGAAGAAATCAATATCTTTGAGAAATTTGAAAACTCCCATCGTGGGGAGTGTGGGGATAAAGTTATTCCCTTCGTGGGGAATGTACGGTAAAGGTTATTTCCCTTCGTGGGGAAAGGGGATCAAAAAAAATTCCCATCGTGAGGAATGTGAAGAGTTCCTAACTGTGAGGAATTCAGGAAGAAATTCCCTTCTTGGGGAACAGACGGTAAAGGTTATTTCCCTTCGTGGGGAAAGGGGATCGGAAGAAATTCCCATCGTGGGGAATGCGAAGAATTCCTAACTCTGCGGAATCCAAAAAATTCCCTTCGTGGGGAACACGTGGAGTCGTTATTTCCCTTCGTGGGAAAAGTGATTTCAGAAAAATTCCCATAATGGGGAATGCGAAGAATTCCTAACTCTGAGGAATTCGAAAAATTCCCTTCGTGAGGAACATGTGGTGTCGTTATTTCCCTTCGTGGGGAAAGTGATTTCGGAAAAATTCCCATCGTGGGAAATACGAAGAATTCCTAACCTCGAAGAATTCGGAAAATTCCCTTCGTGGGGAACACGTGGTGTTGTTATTTCCCTTCGTGGGGAAAGTGATTTCGAAAAAATTCCTATCGTGGGGAATGCGAAGAATTCCTAACTGTGAGGAATTCAGGAAGACTCCACTAACATTGTCTCATTGCCATGGTTCTGTTACTCAGACACTGCTTTATTGTTTTTCAAATAAATGATATGCTAGGGAGAACTGCTTGCAAGTTGAAGTGCCTTTTCCTTTTCCATTCCTTTCTACCCTCAGTCTTGACCTTTGGCGTTATTGGGAGTCAGATTTTTGAATCAACTTTTCTTAGAACTTTCGGACCGCTGTGCATGGACCTTTGGGATCTGACATTTCTCTACCCTCAGTTTTTCTCTCTTCAGTCATGGGAATAGAATTTCACTTGGATTTCTCAATCATCCTCAAGTTACCCTCTGATTTTTTCTACAGGGAAGATGTTGGTCCTGTATCGTTTTCTGTTTTTTGATACCCTTATTGCTCCCTCTTTTGATTATCCGGCCCTATTATTTTGGGCTTTCGGATTTTACTGTGCCTTTTTCTTTCTTGGCTTTTTCCAAAACAGGAGCCTTACTCACCTAAGACGTAGCCCTCTGCCTTTTGGCACAGCTGTCATTCTTAGTGTGGCTCTCCCTGTCGATTTTTCTTCATTTTTATTTTTCTCTTACTTTTCCTCTCTTGGACCAACGGGATTTTACCCTTTACTACTCTTTCAATTTTTTCTGGTACCCGATTCCTCTTTTACACCTTCCTTGTTTATTAATCAGATTTGAGCCTTCTGGACAATATATCCATCCTTTTGAATTTCGATTCCTCCACAAACTTTGGAGTGTCAAGCTTCGGGTTTTGATCTGCCATCTTGTGCATGTGTGTGTCTTAGTCCTTTTGTATCCCGGAGAAGTTGATTCATGGCCTTAGTCCCCCCCATCTTTTTTTTTTGGTCAAACTGGTCAAAAATGAGGGTAGCCACATGGGGTAGCCGTAGGGGGTGCGGCTAGGGCGTGCGGTTGGGGGTAGCCGTAGGGTTTGACCCCCCAGCCGTACGGCTGGCAGCCAACCGTACGGTTGGGGGTTAGCCGTACGGTTGGCTAGCCTGCGGTTGGCTCCTATGTTCTATAAATAGTGGCCTGTTGGATCATTTCTCAGCACTTCCTCTTGCAATCTTCTCTCTAATCTCTAAATTTCTGACTTTCAAAAAGCATTGAGCGAGTGTTCTTAAGAGTGTGAGTGATGGCATTTGCGAGACTACTGTCGATCTTCGTGTACATGATGATGGGGGGCGCACCGGAAGGAGGGGAGGCACCGGAGCTACTCCCGGGAGATGAGGTGGAGTCTATTACCGCGATGATGGATGGGCGACTAATCTGCGCGCCTCATCACGACGACTGGGAGGGTGTGGCCTGGGAGGGGCCACTGGGGGCAGACGGCTCACTACAGCGGGCGATGTACCGTGACGTGCCGCTGATCTCACCAGGAGAGGGACGAGAGTGGCTACTGACGGAGCCTGCGGCACACGAGATCCGCCGCCGTACTCGGGTATGCTCTAATATCTAGTATTTACACTATGTGATTTTTCTAAAAAAATGCAATGAAATGATATGCATGAAATGTGATAAATTTAATAATTACTTGCCATTGTAAACATACTTAACATAGCCTATTATTTTTAAAACATGTATTATCCAGTATTAACTTAAGATAGCGAGTTTTAAATTTTATTAAACATGTGATGTGACATAGGATTGGACGTTGCCGCGGTATCACACGTGCCGCTCCCGAGCTTCGAGATCAGCTACCCCCGTTGGTGAGGGCTTACATGAGTGCGACCCCATTCGGGCGATTTATTGAGGTGCTTCCTAGCGAAGAGTTCCAGCGATCGGTGAGTCTGCCGACGGTATTGGGAGAGAGATGGTAGGACACGACGCATACCTTCCATTGGAGTTGGGGAAAGATGACGCTGACCCCAGAGGATGTGTTCGTGCTGACGGGACTGCCATTTGGAGGAGAGGCGTTGGCACCTAACCCCCGGTTACGAGTCACACTAGATGGGATGGGGGCGGCACTAGGTTGGAGGCCGAGCCAGATTGTGGCAGACGGGATACCCCACACGGCGATGGTACATCACATCGAGGCAGAGAGCGAGAGGTTTGGGGATGGACCGATGACACGACAGGAGGTCCGGCAGTTATCACGGTGTTTCCTACTACTGATGATACACGACTTCTTCTACGCACGGGGTGGCGACAACCTACGTTTGTGGTGGCTGCCTTACTTGCGATTCTTCGACCAGCTGTACACATTCGCGTGGGGAGGATACGTGCTGGCGGTGCTGTACGAGTCGATGGACTTGGTGTGCCGTCATATAGAGCTCAACCACCGCGGGCTGGTCACACTTTGGGAGGTAATTACGTAAATTAAATCTCAATTTTTCTTTTTGAAAATCATGTGATTGTTGAATAAAAACTGATGATTTTAAAAATTGTGATAATTTGCGACAGATGTGGTTTATTGCACATACCCATCAGGGTATCGGTCAGATTCATCTGCACCCGACTTTCGCCGATGAGTTCCTGCTCTTCAGACGGTATTCTAAGGGGAACATAGTTGGGGTGTATCGATATCTGACTCCGGACGTCAGTGCAGGCGACGTCTCAGGTCTTCAGCTAGATCAGGTAAGAATTTGAATTAAATAAAATTTAAATTATTTTTGAAAAAGACAGTTGAGTTATTTATAGCGTATGTTCAATGTGGCAGGTTTAGTGGAGTCCATGGCCTGCATACGTGACGCAGCAGTGGGGGTATGCTGATGCGCTGACTGCTGCGCGTTCAAGACGGCTATTTGTGCACGAGTACGGTGCAGCATTCTACCTGGGGGAGCGCGTAGTGCGGCAACATACTCCCGGGTTGGGCTTCTGGGTTCCAGCCTGGCCTTCAACGGCGATGAGGCGACCGGGCATGCTATCTGCAGAGGAGCGGGCTTCACTCTTGGGAGGCGTCCCGATGGAGGGCTTGCTGGTGGAGGGAGAGTACGGGACTTTCACGCACCATTACCTGATGAGGGAGATGAAGGGGGTGCGAGGCAGGGTGATATACGCGAGGTACGCTGCTATCGGGAGAGATCCTATGTTCATCCGAGGGCAGCTCTACATCTCCCAGCGGGTCCCACATCAGCCTGCTCCTGCGCCGAACCGGAGGACGAAGGGGATTGCGAATTCGGATGACAAGGATCCGCATGGAGAGAGGGACGAGGAGCCACAGCAGGTGGAGGAGGAAGAGGATGATGGAGGGTCGGAGGAGGTGCCTTTGGAAGGAGGCAATGGTGGGGCAGCACTAGTTGGTCCAGGTGGGGTTGTTGGTGAAGAGCCGGCTGTAGCGGCTTCGCCTGGACGAGGCAGGACGACAAGGGGTGGGAGGAGTCCTATCGGAGGGCGGAGTCCGGTATCGAGACTGCCCATTCCTCCAGCCATGGTGGGAAGGACCCATCAGCTGTCGTCGGAGGACATCAGGCAGATGTTGGAGTCAGCGCAGACCCCAGAGGGACGCGGGTCAGTGTCAGGGTCGTCCCCTGTATACGGGTCCGGAGATATGGATTGGGCCCAGCATGTCTCCTTCTCTCCGTTGCTGCGCACGCCTGTCGGGTCGCCAGGCGCCGGGTCGGTGGGACTGCGGCCGTACTCGCTGTCTACTCCTTCGTCAGGCGCTGCTCGTGGTATCGTCTTCCGGGAGTTAGGAGAGAGGGAGGCGCAGTTAGGGGCGGAGGCAGGCATAGGTCAGGCTCCGGTAGGTGAGGGCGGTGACAAGGGGAAGGGCAAAGCGGTGGAGCCCGAGCCGGCGATGGGAGAGGATACCGGGGAGGACATACCCCCAGTTGGTGGGGCTGGTCCGTCCCAGGCAGGTGGGGCGTCGACGTCCTACATGATCCCGGATTACCCCTGGGATATCCCGTACTTGGATCTCGAGTTACCGAAGTGATACCGGATTCCTGATGTGCCTGTGGACGATGAGCGGATGGGAGCCCCAGTGCACGTCTCGGACGAGGAGGTATGTTCTCTTGTAAAAAGTTAAGTACATGTGGTATTATGAATGATAACTGACAATCTGATTTTGGCAGATGGGCTTATTCCGACTTTGCGATGTGGCTGAGTTGCTGAGGAGCTACTTCAACATGTACGGACTGCTGACGTTCGTGGCTCCCTTCCCGACGGAGTACATGGGGCGGTATAGCAGACGCTTGGCGGGAGATACGACAGCTACCTACCATCCTTCTCGCTCGTGGTCTCGATCGACGGCGCCGTCTCAGTCAGTCCAGCAATCGAGGCGCACTTCCCGGCTTGCTCCGTTTCCTCAGGGTGAGGGTCGCACGGCTTCGGAGAGTCCAACGGAGGGTGCGGGCGAAACAGAGGCGAAGCGGCCCCGCATGATGGATCCTCCTCCTTCTCCTCAGCGCTGATGGTTTCTTGATGGTTCAATGTTTTGTTGGGTTTTGTTTAGAAAAAACATTTTAATTTAGGTTGTTAATTTAGTTATGTTTTGGTTTTAGCAAAGACTTTGTTAATTTAGTAATTAATTTAAATGTGTTTATTTTTTTAAGAAAAATGTTGGTTTATTATCAATAAAATATTTGTGCTTTTTGGAGAAAACGTGTTTGTGATGCTATGTGAATATTAGAAAATTATTGTAATTGTGGTTGGAAAAAATGGCTACATAACACATGTTGGCAAAAATCATTATGAGCTTGATTAAAACAAAATGATTAATTGTATATATTAACGAACATATCATGTATGTGAAAGAAATCGTTAAGAGTGGCTAAATTTAATTACAAAAATGGTCAAGTACGCGTGTTGGCAAGTGATTATTAAATTTATATGCATGCAATGCTGGATCGTTCTTCCTGAATAAAGTCCGGCAACATTCATACCATGATGTATCGTGAAGAAAATTTTGAAAAACAAAGATTTTTTACCAAGGGGAAGAGCCAACCGCACGCCCCACCCGCAAGGGGTAGCCGTACGGTTGGCAGCCAGCTGTGCGGTTGGCCTGTGCATTTTTGCTATAAATAGAGCGCGAATTTGTCCTTTTTTCCTCATTGAGTTCACTATTCATCCCATCTTTCTAGCCTAAAAGTAGATCATCTTTTCCTTTGCCGTCATGTCTATCTTCCGTACTAGTGCCGCCTTTTCCCTCTTATCTGATTTTGTATCTTTGGCCGAGGCCGACTGTGGTCTCAACTGGGGCGACCTGAGCCATCTCCATCGCTGGTGTTCACATGACATCAATTTTTCTTTCTTGCTTGAGCTGACTGAGTTTTGGGATCCTGAGGATCACTGCTTCCGTATTGGGTTAGATGAGCTATGCCCGACGATCGAGGAGTTCACTCTACTGATGCGCCAGGATATTTCATGGCCGTTGGCGTTTTTGCTGGATGCTAGGAGCCCTCGGGTTATGATAGCGGATTTTCTGGGTTTACGGGAAAGTGAGTGCCGGCCCATGATTGTAGACGGACGGCTTCACTTACGTCGCCTGGCTGATTTTTTCATGCATCATGGCGATGATCCGGCTTACTATTCAGGTCGGACTGCTGCTTGTATGATTTTTACCTTTTCTCAGATGCTTCTAGTTACTGATAATGCTATCATGGTTGACCCCTTGATTATTCGGGTTGTATCTGAGGCTAGACGCAGCCATTTGGTGACTCCCATCTTACTGGCGGAGACACTGAATGGTCTAGATGCTGTGGTTCAGTCTCGACTTAGTCACTTTCGAGGTAGCCCCTATCTGCTGTATATGTGGGTTACTGAGAGGTTTCGGTATCTGGGGACTCGACTTCCCTGGGATTCTCGGCACTTCTTTCTTTGCCCCGACTATGCCCTGATCCATCGTTTGTCATCCTTTGACTGGGCTGTCCGTTTTTTTGAGTGTTCTTCGTCGATTCGTTGGGACATCCCATGGTGGCGCATGAGGACCATGATTGTCAGTATGGGTGGGCAGAACTTCCTTCGGTTTCGTGGTTTACGAGAGACATCGTTCTACATTCCCAGCCGGTTGACTAGACAGTTTGGTCTTCCTCTGAGTATACCCCTCCCACTGAGATATTTTTCTTCGGTTGCTCTGCCTATTACCCCGAGGTTAGAGACGATCCTACGAGGTCTTTGGTCTACCCGTTTTATTCGACGATTCCATGAAGGAGAGCTTGGCATTACCTAGGTGACCCGTTCTGACGTTGTGTTACATATTTGGCGTCGGGTTCGTCAGACCATTGAGCACGAGCCTATGATGATGAGGTGGTTTCGGTTTGCGAACTCATATGTGACAGAGGAGATAGTACTTGCTTCATATCAGACCATGGATCGAGAGAGGATCTTATATTCCGCTTCTGACTGATGGTTTTGCTGGTTAGGTTAGGTTTGGTATATTGCTTCTTTATGAAAGCTTTTTGGATGTAGGTAAGTGAATATGTAGGAAAATTATGTAGGAGCTTGATGTATGTAGGTTGTTTTTGTATGAAAGGACTTTGATTATGCATATGGAAAATCTCTTTCTGCCTCTTTTTGCTTTCAAATGGATGAATCTTATTATAATGAATAGACCCTGGCCTGCTATTTTAATTCAGGTTGCCTACGTTTCCCCAGATAGTAACTCTTTTTTTTGGGGGGGCTCAGGTCTTCGTAGTTCATGAATACAACTTTTACTGATAATACTTCTTCAACCGATCGAGGTTGACGGGTGAGTTTATATTTTGGCCATTAATGTCGGTAAGGAGAACGACACCCCCAGATAGTATCTTAGTAACAATGTAAGGGCCTGTCCATTTTGGCGAAAATTTTCCTCGTGGGTCTCGAGTTGGTTCGCGAATCTCTTTGAGTATTAAGTCCCCAACTATGATGCCTCTTTCTCGAATTTTCTTATTAAAGGCTTTTGCAACACACTTTTGGTACCCTTGATGTTGATAGGAAGCTTTCAATCGTTTTTCATCAATCATTGCCAATTCTTCATACCGAGCCTTTATCCAATCGCTTTCGATGACTTGATTTTCCAAGACAACCCGTAAATAGGGTATTTCCATTTCCACTGGCAAAACCGCTTCCATTCCGTATGTGAGGGAGAAAGGTGTTGACCCCGTAGAGACTCGTTCAGTAGTTCGATACCTCCAAAGTGCATACGGGAGTTTTTCGGGCCAATCTCTGCCGAATTTTACCATCTTACTAATGATATTCTTTAAATTTTTGTTGGCAGCCTCAACAGCCCCATTAGTTTGCGGACGGTACGGGGAGGACTTGTGACGTTTGATTCCATATTCTTCCATGAGCTCATTAGCTTCACCCTCAAAATGTGTCCCGTTATCGGATATTATCTCATGAGGTACCCCATATCTGCATATAATGTTGTGTCGGATAAATCGAGCTACTTTCTTGGCATTTAAACCTTTGTAGGATTCGGCTTCAACCCATTTGGTGAAGTAGTCGATAGCGACCAGAATGTATTCATGCCCATTGCTTCCTTTTGGCGAAATCTTACCAATTATGTCGATACCCCAGATGGAAAATGGCCAAGGAGATGTCATGAGATACAATTCTTTCGGTGGGAGCTTTTGTGCTTTGGCGTATATTTGGCATTGATGACATCCTTTGACATATTCAAAACAATCTTTCTGCATTGTTAACCAATAATACCCTTGACAAACTATCTTTCGTGCCAATGTGTGACCGCTCATATGTGGACCGCACTCTCCACTGTGGATTTGTTTCATCATTGCTCGGGATTGTTCCTCTTAGAGGCATTGAAGATGTATGCCATCATCATTTCTTCGGTATAATTTCTCCGCACAAATGATAAATCATGATGCAAGTCGGCGAAGCGTGACCCGAGTGGTTTTATCCGTATTTGGTGGGTATTCATTGTGCTTAAGTAATTGCCAGATATCATAATACCAAACACTTTTGTCAACCCTGTTTCCACTTTCAACATCGAGTGATAGGCAAAATACTGGATTTGCCCGTTTCTGAATCTGGATCTGGATCTCTTCTTTCTCTCCCGGTATTTCGACCATCGAGGCTAGAGTGGCCAATGCATCGGCAAAATTGTTTTGCGTTCTTGGGATATAGAATAATTCAATACAGTCAAATTTCTCGGCGGTCTCTTCGAGTTGGGCTAAAAAGGGCACAAGTTTTTCCTCTTTGATCTTCCACTTTTTCAAAATCTGATGAATAATGAGGGCGGAGTCCCCAAATACCTGGATCTTAAGAACCCCTTTCTGTAAAACGATTTCTAACCCGACAATACATGCCTCGTATTCTGCGATGTTGTTAGTACAGGGAAATTCCAAACGAAAAGACATAGGGGCGTGTGTCTGGTCCGGTGAAATTAATAGGACCCTAATTCCATTTCCATTTCGATTGCAAGCACCATCGAAGTACATTTTCCATTCCTCATCTTTCGTAATTTCCATGATACCCTCATCAAGAAATTCAAATTCTTCTAACTCGGTATTGATGATGGGGTTTCCAGCCAGGTGGTTCGCTATGACTTGCCCTTTAACAGCTTTTTCGGTTATGTAGGAAATGTCGAACTCTAAAAGTAGAAACACCCATTTAGCCATTCTGTTAGTCAGTACTGGTTTCTCGAACAAGTATCGCAAGGGATCCAGTCGTGAAATCAAGATTACAGAGAAACCCAACATGTAATGCTGCAGCTTTTGAGTGACCCAAACCAAGGAAGCACAAGATTTCTCTAACGGTGTGTAATTTCGTTCCCCTGGAGAGAGCTTTTTGCTGAGATAATATATTACTTGTTCGGTTCTTGTTTTCAACAAATGTTGAGCTAACATTGCCCCCACCGATGAATTGTTGACGGACATGTACAATATCAACGGAATGCCCACTTGAGGAGGTGCTAGAACTGGTGGGTTAAACAAATATTGTTTGATCCTATCAAATGCTTCTTGGCATTGCTCGTTCCATTGTCCGTCTGAATTCTTTTGAAGTAGCTTGAAAATGGGTTCACATGTTTGAGTTAATTGTGAAATAAATCTACTTATGAACTGCAATCTTCCTAAAAAACCCCGAATTTCCTTCTCTGTTTTAGGAGCTGGCATTTCTTGAATAGACTTTATTTTTGCCGGATCAACCTCGATTCCCTTTTTACTGACGATATATCCCAGCATTTTGCCCTTGGTGACCCCGAATACACATTTCTGAGGGTTTAAACTCATTTGAAATTGCATAAGCCGTTCAAAGAAGACACGAAGAGTTTCCACATGACTTGCCCGGTCTAAGGATTTGATGATCATGTCGTCGACATACACCTCTACTTCCTTATGAATCATATCGTGAAATAGAGTAGTTGCCGCTCGATGGTACGTAGCCCCGGCATTTTTCAACCCAAATGGCATAACGGTGTAACAATAAGTACCCTATGGTGTGATAAAGGCCGTCTTTTCCTGATGATCAGGATGCATTTTAATTTGATTATATCCGGCAAACCCATCGACGAATGATTTCAAAGCATGATTTGCAGTGTTGTCGACAATGAGATCAATATTTGGCAGTGGAAAATCATCTTTTGGACATGCAGCATTTAAATTGCGATAATCGACACAAACTCGTACTTTGCCATTGGCTTTTGGTACTGGCACTATGTTGGCCAACCAAGTAGGGTATTCAACCACCCGTATGAATCCGACATCCAATTGTTTTGTGACTTCTTCCTTTACCTTGAGCGACCACTCAGGTACTAGTTTTCTTAACTTTTGCTTGACAGGTTTACATTCAGATTTAGTGTGTATTTTGTGCATTACGATGTTGGCATCTAAACCCGGCATATCAGCATATGACCAAGTGAAAACATTAACAAACTCTTTCAACAAATTTTCTAAGTCTGTTTTTTCATCATGACTTAATTCGGCCCCAATTTTTATCTCTTTTTTGTCATCCGCTGTGCACAAATTTATTGTGACCGTGTCCCCTTCCATAGGTTGTATTCTTTGTTCATCATTCAAATTCTCATTCATAACTTCAACATCACAAGAATCAAAGTAAGGGGGAAAGATTGTCAATTTTATTGATAGAAATATCATTTGGTATAGATAGCATACATTCGAAATTTTGTACATTTCTATCAACATTCCTTTCTCTTTTTCTTTTTCTCTTCTTTAATGGGACGTATAAGATGCACAGGGTCCCCGAGATAGTCTTCCTCAGTTGCCATAACCTCAAACATGTTACCCAGCATATCTTCCTCTTCTAGTGGCTCGACAGGTGGCCGGGTAATCTTTAACCGAGACGAAAAGGTGTGAGTAAATCCTTCACTGATATACAAGTCTTCTTCAAAGAAAATTTCCAACCCCGGTTGTCTTTCTCCCTCTTCATTTACCCATGGTTCTTGAAACCCTCAGTAAGGAAAGTCTTCACCCTCTTTTATAAACCATCCATTCAACGAACTATCGGCGGATACGGTGCTCTTTATTCGGCTAACATCTCCCATATATCCCAATCCCGCAAAAGGACTCGGTTGTTGGTATGGTTCGATCATTTGTGCAATGCCGGCCTGATATTTTCCCAAATCGATCCCTGGTAAAAAATTTATATTCCTCATCATCTTTATCACTTGCGGATTCATGGCTGACATATCGTCAGGAGGCAGATACTTCACAGTCTGGGTGGTAAGGGTTTGCACCTTTGGCTCATACGAAAATCCCCCAAGTTGGACATCCTGGCTTTCGATTCCCAATATCGGCGAGTTTTTTGGCACTATTGCTTTTTCAGGATCTCCCTTAATAACGATGATGTCCCCGTTGAAGGGTATCTTTATCTTCTGATGAAGGGAGGAAGGAAGTGCGCCCACCTCATGCAACCAAACTCGTCCCAATAACAAATTGAAGCTTAACGGGATATCGATGACTTGAAATTCAGTGGTAAAAGTAGCCGGTCCCATTTTCATATTGATCATGACGGAACCCAATACCTCTCGCTTGGTATTGTCGTATGCTCGGACTGTAACCGGTGATTCTTCTAGTGTAGCCAAGTCGATGCCCAAACGAATAGTGGTCTTTAAGGGGCACATGTTAATTGTGGAACCGTTATCCACAAGAACATATGGTATAGACATCCCACAGGCCACAACAGTAATGTGCAGGGCTTGATTATGATCCCGGCCTAGTGGTGACAAATCTTCATCAGAGAAACCGAGCATCTGCTTTTGTACTCCCATCGAGGCGATCATTGCTGTCAATTCGCCCAGGGTGGCTTCGAGAGGGACGACTGACTCATCTAGCATTTTCATCAGTGTCGTGCGGTGTGGTTTGGATGCCACCAAGAGTCCCCAGATTGAGATTTGGGCCTGTGTTTTCTTTAACTGTTCAACAACACGCCCTTCTTCTTGATCTTTTGCTGGTTCCTTGGGAGCAGTGGCATCAGTAGGTTGTTTGGTACTTGGCGGTTGATAAACTCTCCCAGAACGGGTCAACTGTTGGACCCACGTTGCAACTGGATCATTTACCTTTTCAGGTACTTCAACTGTAGTTGGAGGCGACTTTTCTTCGACTTGCGAGACTCTATTCCAATCAAAGGCGATCATGTTTATTTGTGAGGAATATGCGCTTCAATGGGTGTCCCTTTTTATTGCTTTTTTCCGGCGATATCCGAGCCCTTGTCGCCTCGAGTTGTCTCCAAGCTGTGGAAAGTGGGTGATCCCTTGGTTCTGTTTGCCAAGTCCAAGATCGGGTATAAACTGCATTTGTTTCATCCAGCCCCTAATTTTTGGGCTAAATATCTCTTGTGACTGCGTGGTGCAAGTTTCATCAACACATAACCCCAATAGGGTTTCATCTTCGATTTCTTCGGCAATGTTCTGGGACTTTGGGGGAGTGTATTGGATGACCGTGGGTGAAGGCTTTGAACAGCCAAATTTTAACATTTCAACATTTTCTGTATTCACGGCAGTTTTAATCAAGAATACAGGATCTGGTAAATCTGAATCCTCCTCAATAGCATTGATACGGTGATTGGGAAGGGGATTCCTTGCAACATTCGGGGCTGACGGATCAGGAATTCTTTTGCTATCGATTAGGTTTTGGATAGCATGCCGCAGGGCCATACTGTTGACCTTGAAGGTCTTAATCTTATTTTGATAATAACAATAAATCAATCATGTGTAATTTAACATGTTCTTGATATAAGATTATAGATTTCTTATTTGGAAAATCAAGAATAGCATGATTGCTCAAAGGAAGTTTGACAAGGATCATTCAATCAATATCCGATCAAGTCAACGGAGCATTGGACTAAAACCGATCTATCCGAATCAAGATCATTCTTCTACAAGCGTTGGACAAGACAAGAAGATCAATCTCATCACTCACAAGCTAGCAATGCATTTCATGAAGCATAAAAGATCAATGATCATATACTAAAGCTTCAAGGAAAAAGTTTCAAGTGAAGAATCAATTTGAAGAAACAAATCGAAGCATTCGAAGACTCACCTATTCGGTAATTGAGTGTTTGCTTAGGATTAATGTAAAGTTTCTTAATTGATTGATTATATAGCTCAAATATGAACTTACATCATTGTTAGATTGATCAAAATCAGTTTGAATCAAAATTTCTTTAAAAACACCATTCTTGCAAAAATTGGTTTTCAAATAATTTCATATTAAATTGATTTGAGCATATTTTGAGCTCTCATGAAAATAGGTGTCTTAGGATAATATATTTGACCTATCCCAAGCATTAAAATTGATTTTGGAACTTAATTGCAAAAATGTTTATTTTTTCCCTTTCTAGATTCGCTCCGTTTTTGCGCAGTTTTGATCTAATGGTTTGAAGGAGGCCTTCCCGGACTCCGATCATTATGAAATTTGGAAAGCAGTTAGTTAACACATTATAGTACTTATATCCAAAATTTCATCAAGTTCCAACGGCTGGATAATGAGATATGATCAAAACAAATCAGGAAAAATTTGCTGTCTGCAGCAATCTATCTAAACAGACCAGCAGAGGTCATCAGTCGACTGATGGGCTTTTCTCAGTCGACTGATGGTCACTCAGTCGACTAAGGAGCCTTGCTCAGTCGATTGATGACCTGAATATAGCCGTTGGGAGTTGTCCTTTTGGCTTTTTTGAGTCTAAATCTTCACCCAAACCCTTCAAACGGCTATATCTCTTTTGGGAATATATATATAGGACCTCCTATAGACTCATTTTGAGTAGCTTGAACACTTCTACAAATATATTTTTCATCTATCCAAAGTCAAGTTATTTTATTGATCATTCATATTCATCAATTGAGCTATCTATTTGATCAATCAAGCAAACTCTAGTGTGAGCTTCATATTGTATCTTATACACACTTAGATATAGTTGTTCATTGGTGTGAGTCACCAAACAATTGTATTAGACAATTTATGAGAGGTAAATCTCATAAGATAGACAAGAAGGTAAATTCTTGTTGAGTGAAATTGTGAGAGGTAAATCTCATAGTTAGCAAGAGGGATTCTTGTGGGAATATTGTGGTTAAGCAATATTTGTAAAGAGTGTTGTGAGAAGAATTACACTTGTAGAGGTTTGATCTTCACCCGGAAGGAGATTAATTTTAGTGGAAATTCTCGGGGAACTAACCAAGCGCAGATTATGGTTTGGTAAACCAAAACCGTGTGGACAAAAAGCCTTGGACTTCAAATCGTTTCAATCTTTATGACTCAATCTCTTTATTTACTTGTTATATTATTGTTTGCTTGAGATTGTTTATTTGCTTGATTGTTTATTTGATTGCATTCCTTGATACTTTGTTTTGTAAATTTGTTTTACTTAAACATTGTTAGAAAAGTTTTTAAATTCCGCATTAAGTTTTAAAAACCCTATTCACCCCCCCTTTAGGGTTATTTTCCGACCTACACATACAATTATCGGTAGTGTGCCCGAACCCTTGGTGGTATTCGCAGCGCTCATTCATGTTCCAATGAGGCGGTATTTGTTGTGGTAATGGCCTCGGGTTCATGGGATACATAATCCCAGCTTCTTTCAGTTGTTCAAAAACCTTTCCCAACGGTCCCGGTAATTGCGAAAAGTGTCTATCGTGTGAGCGATTCTGATCAAATGCCCTGGGGTTGTTATTGTTTTTGTTACGATACCCCGGTGTAGGATAATCCCCAATGTTTTTCACAGAGTTTTGGCCATAGGGGTTGTTGGAATATCCTCTACCATAGGACCCATAAGATGTTACTTGATTGATGGCTGATGTTGAAGTCTTCTTGTATTGTGAGGCGGACTTCTTGATTTCAGCCTGTTTGGCTAAGTCCTCTTCAATTTCGTTGCCAACGTGGATTAGAGCCTTAAACCTGCCAAAGAATTGATGACCCATTTGAGCCCGAATCTCGGGTTTCAAATTTTTCACGATCATTCCCAGTTGTTCCTCTTCATCTAGGCGCTCCACCATTTGGGCTGCCAATTCCCTCCATCTTGTAACAAATTCGCTAATACTCTCACTCTCCTTTTGTTTAGCCATCTCCAAATGTTTTCTTGTAACTTTAAGTTCTTCATTAGTTTTGTACTGTGACACAAACACTTGGACGATGGCGGACCATGATCTGACACGGTGCTTTTCAAGGTTCAAAAACCAACTCTGGGCTGGTCCAGCTAGCGTAAGATGAAAAGAATTAACCAATTCAGCCTCCCCGACATCATAAATTCTCATTGAACGGACATATGATTTCAGGTGGAGTTCTGGTGGTGTAGTTCCTGTAAACTTTAGAATGGAAGGCATCTTAAAACCCACTAGATAATGCGCCTCAGGATATAAATTGTAGTTTTGCAACTGGGTCAAATCATTCGAACTTTCGGCGACCTTTTAGGTAAGTGCTTTCAATTGTTCTTTAAGTTCAAACATGTCTTTATCCCCCCGGTAAGCTTCCATTGGTGAGGGGCCCTCCCCTTGGATACTCATGGGTCTCCTTATCGGGTCATAATACGGATCGTGATAAGGTTCGTGGATCGGTTGCATCTGTGGAGGGGCTTGATTGGTAGGGTCTTGTTGTAACCAATTGCCGACTGGATCATGCATGTGTCTGGGTTTGTTCAATTGTTCGAATGGTAGTGGTACCTCAGTATGAACTGAGAGTGGCGGTGGTGGTGGAGGCATAACCGGAGTTTCCCTCGGTGGTTCTGTCATGCGCCCTTTAGCCAACTCATCCAACTTGGCACGAGTGTTTTAATTGTCACTTAATAACATGGCCATGCTTTGGTTCAAGTTCATTAACATCCGATACATATCTTCAGGATTTGGTAACGGAGCATTCATGTTTCCACTTGTACTAGCCAAGTTTGGATCAGCATTGAGGGATGGAGTGTGATGCAGTGGCTGCCACCCAACGGTATTATTCTAAGGCATTCCCGGGTTTGGGTAAAAAGGACCGGGCGGCGGATCCGCTGCATTGTTGTATTGGTTGTTCCCATTTCGGTTAGGAGTATTCTGATCCATGTTTTCAGAGGAATCTGGTCAACGAGTCGTCCGGTGTTGTCTCTTCCCGCCCACGCAGAGGCCAAGATGGAATGAATATCTGATGCCGAAAAAAAGGACAAATTCGATTGCGCGCATTCCCCGGAAAATAACAACAATATATCATTTAGAACTCGCTGGACTTTATCCAGAAATACATCGATCGGGACAAAAATAAACACACAAAAAGTTTTCTTTAGGTGAGATCAAAAGCAGACCAACGGCGACAACTTAAGAGCCCCGTATAGCGGTAGGGTAGGAATAGAATTCCCTGGGTTCCCTGACCGTCTATAGTTTTGGAAAATCATTTTGAAAAGAGTTTTCTAAAAAATCATTCGAAAATACGGGAAGTTCTCTCCTCATGAGTTGCTTTGTTCATGGAATCAGGGCTTTCGCTCACTAGATTCTCACGACTGTTGGTCATTAAAACAATGCACAAAATCTTGTGTTCTAAGCTGACTCCCTTATATGTAAGCGTGGTTGAAGAGGGTAAGGTTTAAGGCTCCCTCCTATTTGGCAGGTCTTACGATATACCTCAAGAGCGCAGGTACATGTAAGGACCTTTTGATATACATCCCGGGTACGTGAGTGTTCTCGTCACTCTATATACCTCGGTAAGTACTTAGCCAAGGAGAGTGGTCCCAGGCGCTTTTGGCTAGTGCAGACCCGCAAGTCCACGGCCTAGTCACGACTCTAGTCCCGAGGTTAATAGGGTAAACTCACACTCGCGAAAATGCATGATAGGACGTGAGTGCTTGCGAAATAACAATTTGGAGGTTCATTATTGATCAATGCTTTAGGATCTGTTAAAGTATTTTACAGAATTTTAATTACAAAAAAAGATTTTCCTCACATAATTAACAAATAAAGGCATCAAGGTATCCACCTAGATCGCTTCTATGTTATCATAAAACTAAGGCTTGCAACCCTATATCTAATAAATAATAGTAATTAAATATATGATCCATTATATCAGAGCTTAGTTCTCTCACTGTCCCCAGCAGAGTCGCCACTGTGGGAATCCGGACCCGTGACCCGAGAGGAGGCAATCATCGTTCTCGGTTTTATTTGAAAACGTGTTTTGTAGAGTCGCCAGTTTGTTTTACTAGAAAACAAACAAAAGATCGTACGAAGGATAGTTCGAAAACGAACTATCTTTCATACGTTTAAAACTAGAGATTTATATTGAAAATTTACTTTGCTAGGGTTCGGGAACTACGTTACGAATTAGGAAGGTGTTAGGCACCCAATTCGCCCTTTCGGTCTCTTAATGGATCATGTATTCAATTCCTATTTTAGATATCTTGCAAGTAGTTTGGATAGTTTTCAGAATATTCCTTTCCGGATAAATTTAGTTTAAAACAGTATTTTGAAATCAGACTCGAGCTTTGCGAGCGCCTACGTATTCATTCGTATAATGAAATCAGAGTCTCGTAGTTCCTTTCTTTTGGAAAATGTTTTTGTATTTTTGTTTGTTTTGAAAACGTGTCAAAACGAATTTTAGATTTTTTGGTAAAGTTTAGAATGGACTACTTTAGAAAACAACGAACTTCTTTGCAAGTTATCTAATTTTTTGCATTAAAACTGATATTTAAATACAGTATTGAAATTAGTAGAGTGGAAGAAAGACGTACCTGATGCGCCTGAAGAAGAAATGAGAACCTTGCCTGATTGCCTTGCTTGCCTCCTTCTCTCTCTAGAACTTTCTCTCTCTAAAGCTTTCTCTCACTAACTTTCTCTCACTAGCCTTCTCTCTCACTAACTTTTCTCTCACTAGAAACTCTCTAAAAGAAGACTCTCTAATGATTTTGACAGAACTTCGCCTTACTAAAAACACTAGTGAGTGTTGATGTCTCAAATGAGAGCCCAAGGGTCCTATTTATAGCAAAAAATCCGCCAAAAACGCTCCAAAAGAGGCCAACCGCAGGGGTAGCCGCAGGGCGTGCTGCTGGTAGCGTGCGATTGGGGGTAGCCGCAGGGCGTGCGGTTGGGGCATGCGGCTAGGAGCCAACTGTACGGCTGGCAGGTAGCCGTACGGTTGGGAGTGTATGGCTGGGGGCTGCGGCTAGCTCAGAAAAAGCACAAGAACACTCGGAAACAACTCAATTTCTAATGGGGTGCTGCCTCGCACCCCGCGACTTGACCGGGCAGGTCGATCCCCGTCCTAGTAAGTGAAGAGGCAACAAAGGTTATATCAAACTCCTCACGCGGCCGGAATTGGAGTCTTTCCTAATGGTCTCCTATATGTATGATGACTCAACACTTGACATAAGATGCTTGTTTTTAAGAAAAACAGTGTTCGCACGAGAGTCTTGGATTGGGGTGTTCACAGTAGGGCTCAAAAAGTTATGAAAGAAAACGAAAACTACAAAATATATGAGCAATGTCTATGCCAATGTTGGATCGATCCCTACACCAGGATTAATCCCCAGAGCAGGATTGATCCCCACTTCACTTTTTGGCCATTTTTTGTATTTTGGCTCTGGTTCACCTGTTTTTCAAGGATTATTCAAACCACGACTCTAGACACTTGAATACAATGTAATAGTGCATAAAACTCATTAATTAAGGTATAACACAATTCAAAGAACGGCTGAGAGCACTGTATTTTTTGCGAGCTTTTGAACTGCAATCTGTCAATCGAACATGAGATTTTTCTTAATATTTTCTTTAATCATTCAATTAGTTTAAGAGATTATTGTCTTTAAAGAGAATCAAGACTTTCTCTAGGTTTTGCAAACAATCTTTAAAAAAATCACCAAATAAAAAAAATTGTGCATAAAAACTTCGAGAAATTTTTTCTCCATATCACTAATGATACTCATGATGCATCTTTGAAAAGTTGCTGGTGCATTGCACAAGCCAAAGGGTTTTCTCTTGTAAGCATAGGTACTAAAAGGACAAGTGAATGTGATTTTATCCTGATCCTCGGGAGTGATCTCTATCTGATTGTAAGCATTAAGAAAGCAATAGAAAGAATGATGATTTATCAAGAAATTTGTAGAATTTATTATGTTAATTTATACTTTAGAGAACACATATTATTACTAATTTTTCTATTTTTAGTGTTTCTCAAGTACTAGGGAATAATTGGAGAAAATTGGCTTTTAAATAGAGCAAATTGGATTTAAAATCAAGAACTTTTAATTAAAAGAATATATGAGAAATCATAGCAAAAGTTTGGTATTTTAAACGTATCTTCTAACTCAAAACTCGGATTTTGGTGTTGTTTATATAATTGGAAAGTGGATTTGAAAACCTACAACTTTTACGTTTTGGATTTTCTCAGATTCTTAGGTTTTTTTGACTGAAAACAATGTTAAATCTGCTGCAAGAGGTAATGTGCGAAAAATAGTTTATTTGTTGGCCCAATTTTAATATTAAAACTTTATCATTATAGGCCTATCTATATATTTGTTATTTAAATTAAACAAAGCCTCACAAATTTATGTACCCTCGTGTTGATTGAGATTGAGCCCTAACCAAGTCCATTCAATCAGAAGCCCAAAAGCAAGGCCGAAGGAGGTCAGCAAGTTGAATGGGCCAAATGAGCATAAGCTACCCTAAAGCCGAGAAGCAATTATATATATATATATATAGAGAGAGAGAGAGAAGAGTGCCGAGTACTATTCATTCTTCTCGTTTTTAATTCTATTTTTTTTCTTTTGCTTTGTTGGATTACATTGAAGAGTTTAAAATTTTGGAGTTTTAATTTTATTTTTTAATTAAATTAATGTCAAATAATTTTTTTTATTATTATTTAATTTTTTGCATGTTAGTGTAAATTAGTGTTAGGCTTAAGATGAATATATTTAATTGATTTTATTGTATGTATTTATGCTAATTGACTCTACTAATTTAATGCTTTAATGTTAGCTACAATTCTTCCTATTAGATACCTATTTTAGTTGATAAAAATAAAGTTAGATTTTTATTATTTTTTATTGGATTTACCTTATAATTTGTTGAGAGCGGATATAGGGTATGAAAGAATTATAATTGGATTTTATAAAATAATTAAACCAGAATGATTTTATTTTTCGCAAATAATAGAGTCGAGAGATCAGATTATTGTTAGAGAAGAGTAGAGTTTACGCAGATGATATTAAATATATGACTCCGAAATGCTAGTCAATTAATTCATTAATTTTGTTATCTTTCTTAATATTATTTAATTGACTTCTATTATTTTAATTTATTTGCTTTGTGTTGTTTTAGTTATTTTAATTGATTTTATTTCACCACTTTTCTGGCTAGATTGTGAATATTGTGAAAAATTAACAAGATAAATATAAAATATACAGTTTGAGTCTATGTGGGATCGATCTTTCTTGCGCGCTATATTATCAACCGATTTGTGCGCTTGCAATTATTAAAATTTATCACAACAAATGACCAGCCACTCTCTTCAAAGTTTGATTAAGAAACGGGAGTGAAAAATGATGTTTCCTGATTACAGAGTTAAGTTTGCGATAATCAATACACATGTGCGATCTAATGATAATACGTATACGAACTCACTTTCCTTTAGCATCAGGAACAACAATTATACCAGATTTCTAAGGCATAAACTAAGTAGGACTTACCTATTTCCTATCAGAGATAGGGTAAATGATACTAACATTTAAGAGTTTAAGAACTTTCTTGCGGACTACTTTTTTCATGTTGAGGTTTAACTTCTTCTGCATTTATCGAGAGGGTTTAGCATCTTCTTTAAAATATATCTTGTGAGTACAGATAGTTGAGCTTATACTTTTCGGACCAGCTATACACCATCTTAATGCATCATTGTGTAGCTTAAGAACTTTCAAGAGTTCAGACTCTTGAGTGGAATTCAACTTATTTAAGATTATGACATAATAAGTCTCAGATTCTCATAAAAATGCATACTTTAGCTCTAGGACAAGGGCTTAAGTTCCAATTTTGCTGTAACACTCCATATTTCTTTATTGGTTAAAATTATATATACATGTATTTTATATATATTAGATATGTTGCATACACAATGTGTGTGCACACTTTCTATTTATGCACAAGCATTATCTTATTTAAACGAAAAATATATATCAAGTACTATCGTTACTTAGTGGTAAGATGGTTCATTATTTAAGCATGTGATCAATGATTCAAGTCTTGCTAACTATCATTTTTTAAAAAATAAGAGAATTATAAGGGCAAAATTGGAAACACCAAAAATTAGTGTCATAACTGCGAATGAGCGCTTGGCTTTTAATAACTTAGTTGTTAAGGCATCCACCCAAATTTAAGAGAAATCTTGAGTTCGAGTCTCATCCAAAATGGGGAGATTTTCGTTGTTATTGTAAAAAAGAGAATAGACATATAATTTCCTTCTTTTTTTTTATGTGGATGTGAGCCACATGCCTTATTTTTGGACTAATTAGCATATGCTAAAATTTACTCGGCAAAAGTCCTAAAACACTAAAGTTGTGAGAGTGAGGCGAATAATTTTTGAAATGTTACAGAGAGAAATCAAGTTGAGACTGAGTGACCAAGGATGATATTTTATTGTCAATAAAATTATTATGTGTCAAACGTTGTATTCCTTTTTTTTTGTTACAACAGGAAAGAAAAAAGAACAGAAACGAAGAAAAACAGGAAAACACAGAACCACAGAAATTAGAGGCCTCTGCCAAACTCGGCTCCTCTCATGTCGCATTTCATTTCCTCAACAACTTCATTAGGAGGAATGAGCATTCTAACCTCATGCTCAGTTTGCTCACTTCCCATGTGAGCCAAGACATCCGCACATTTGTTTGCGTTGCGTGGAATATGATCAATCCGGGCGTCCGTCTCGAAGACTAAAGCTTTACAGTCTTCAATGAGGATCCTATTCGGGTGGTTTTCCTCATTCTCCGTATCTTTTATAAGGTTCACTGCATTTAAGCAGTCTGTTTCAATGTTGATACTTCTCCAATTTCTTTCTTTACAAAGATTGAGGGCATGCCTTAAACCCCACAATTCAGCTTTAAGAGAGTCCGCATAACCAATGTATCTGCAAAATCCTTCAACCCATTTTCCTCTGTCTGTCCTCACGAGACCTCCGAACCCACCTTTATGATCTTCCAAAGAGCTACTTCCATCCGTATTGATTTTAATACAACCTGCAGGAGGAAAGTTCCAACAAATAAGTCTATCATCATTGTTAGAGTTACTTTGAGGATTCTTTTCAAAGGCTATAGAGATATCTTTTGCAAAACTTAGGCTAAGGATAGCCACAGTGTTTTCATTTTGGAAATTATTATTGAATTGTAACTCGTTACGCATTTTCCAAATGTGCCAAACAGTAGCAGCAAAAACAATGCCCCAATTCATATTACCAATATGCTTATCAGCACTTCTCAAGTTAACATCAAGCCAAATATTAACGTTGTATTCCTTTTAATTTTCGTAGCGCAGCTGGTAGAGTTGGAATTGTCTAGCGGGTGGGGCACCACTCAATTTAGCTCATCTTTTTTTAGGGAGCAGAGAAGATGATGTAATTTTATCTTGAAGAGTTCTAAAATTAGAATTTCTAATTTACTAATTATATATGTTGATATAAAAATAAAATTTGTTCAAATTTATTTTGTTTTAAATAATTGCTTTTTCTGCCAATGGTCTTGTAGTACTCTTCTTGGTTTTGTATTAGAGAGGTCACAATCTTAAACAGCTCTCCTAGTTGGGAGACTCTCATGAGGATGACCCGAAATAAAACTAGCTTATTCAGTTATTCATCTCTTTGATCAGTGAATTATGTAGTTCATATAATAGTTAGAGCAACAAAAATTTTATATATGACTCCATGTAATTGCATTTGATATGAATGATTAATCAAAAAAAATAATTGTTTTTCTGACCTCGCGAGCCTAGGCATCGTAGGGTGTGATAAAACTTTGATAGATTTAATCATTTTCGTTTATCCAAATTATAGATGACCATTTCATGGTCTTACCTATTTTTAAATTGAATATTTTAATAAATTTTTGTATAGATAATTTAGTTATTATAGAATTCATATTTATTAAATTTCATAAAAAAAATTATCCATTTAATACTCTACATATATTTTATTCAAAGAAATTAAGAGAACCCACCTAACAAAAAAAGAGTCAATTTCGAGTTATATAATATCAGCCTTTTTAATAAATATATACTCAGTCTCATATGTCATTATTTAGTTAATAGCTCTATAATTGAATGTTCGGAAATTTTCAGGTACGGACTGGTCCTTTTTATGACGGTTTTGCATTATAGAAAACATTCTCTCAATATTTTTATTACAGAAAACTATCGTAAAACGGACTGGTCCGTACCAAAAACGGATTCATTAAATGTTCACAACAAATATTCAAACCAGCAAATTTATTATTCGCACAATCTAATTGCTACATGTGGTTGTTGATTGCAATTAATATTTGTGGGCCACTATATTCATCTTATATATAATTTAGAATATCAGATCAACAACAAAACTAGTCGGACACTAAATATACAGCTAAACCTTAATGAAACTTTAAAATCAAAAATCATATTTTAATGACATTGCAATTGACCAAAATTTATTATAAATATAAAATACTAAAATATTACATTTAAATAATATTTTCCATAAACTTGTACCTCATTTATTATTTCAAGTGTTACGCCGTCCGCAACACTACTCTTAAATTGTTAGATTTAGAATTTTGGGTGCTGCAATTGAAGTTAGATAAACTACAGTGGTAGCTAATATGGTAAAATAATATAAATAAAGAGGATAGTTCCAAACAAGAATCTCGTATTCAAAAGATGCTTTTTATTTTAAAAAATGTGCTTTATCAATAAAATATTAGGTAATTTTTTTTTAAATTACTTTTAACATAAATTTAGGATGCCGTACTTGAGTTGAAACTTATTTTCAATGCACTTGGGCTTCATAAACATTTTTTAACTAGAAGACTCAACAGATTGAAAATATTTTGAAATAGTCCTACTATATATGATTCTTTTATGGAGGCAATTCCATGATTTATTGCATTTATACCGTGATGTTACTTATGATGTATTTTTATTATATGGTTTTGAACTGTGAAAACGTCGGGGGAAGGTTCAGATTAGCTGGAAGATGTTTGGTTACGGATCATCAAATTGCAAGAGAAGAAGGTTTAGAACCACCGGGTGAGGTTTTGTTTGTTTGTAAATTTGTATGTAATCGATAATAGTATTAGTGCTCCTGAGGTCGATTTTCGGTTTTGTTAAACTAATGCTTGACCTGCAGCAGTCACGCACTGTGAATAGGAATTAGTTAAAGTGAGCGAAAGCTGACCCGAACACTCTGTAAGGTAATCCCTGAACCCCAAAAAAGATAATATTATTAGAAATTAAGATAGACCCAGGTTAAAATTGAGTTTAATTAAAAATACTTTTAATACTAGACCCATTTAAAATGGGTGAGATATTGGCACTTCCAATATCTCTTGAAAACAATTCGACTTTTCATTCGGTCTTTTACAACCGAGTATAAACTTGATGATGTTTTGCTCGATTGTCAAGGATCAAGTATATAACAAATGTTTTTAGAAATGCCAATATTTTCACACTTTAAAATAGTTTGTATCCACCTAATATGACACATTAAAATATTTTTTAATTTTTGTTCTTCCTCGTGAAAGCTTGAAAGTACTTTGAAGTGTAATTACTCACAACCAACCCACGATGCATGTTTCATGGTTGGACTACAATGCTTTGATTAATCACACCTAACTTATATAATAACAGAACTTTCTGTCACCACATGCTTTGAATTATGAGAGAGGTGATTTAATTTGGTACACCCTTCTATCAAAATTAAACGTACGTGATTGAAGATTTATTTTTATTTTTTTAATATATTCTTATTATATAAAGTTGAAAAATATTTCGAGATTACTGAAGCAGGGTTAGACTTTTGTTTTTTTCAATTTTTCTTTGCAAACTTTTATTTCGCAAAAATAATACTTTTATTATAACGTAAGCAAAAAAACTCGAACACTACCCGTTAGTGAGGGCATTAGGCTGATAACTACTACGCTACTTACTACTTTAATATTTTCTCTTTGATTTGCATATTATTGAATAGTACACGTATAACATGTGTACAAATACACACACACACATATATATATATATATATATGTATGTATATGTGTATATATATCTCAATAATAATGAGCAAATCATTTTCACTAAATTTTATTAAAATCTCAATTGAAAAGTGGCTTAACTGAAAATTTGATATATATGTTTATTTTTGGATGTTAAAATTTTAGATTTTTAATTAATCCACTTTTTGTTTGCATTTTTTTAATAAAATTTGATGGAGATATATATTTTATTTATTATAGAGATCATCTCATTAAATTTTATAAAAAATATTATATGTTTACCTCTCGAAATAAATAATCTTTATTTTAAATTAGTTAACTTAAAAATAATATTTTAAATAATGAAACTGTATATATATATACTTTTAAAAAAGTAAGGAAAGAATAATTGTCAATGTGGACAAGTTGGAGTTGAAGTAGAATTAGGAGGCTTAGTTTGGTAGATAAAGTGTCAATAAACTTGGTTGAGAACAAAGAGCTACAACCCCCGGTCCTCCACCCACCCCACATACACACATCCCCATCCCCCCCCCCCCCCCTCCCTTCCCCCCCCACCCCGGCCTCTGTGTTTCTTATATTAAAAGAAAAAGGTACAAATAAATCAAATTATACCTTTTCATGAATAAATTAATTTTAGCATAATCACTAGCTTGTTAAAAATTGTAATAATTATTAGCGTGGGCTAATGGGCTACTATTTGTGCGCCTAATAATTACGGACGAACTATACACTATTATAATCTCTTTTACTCGTTAGAGCTATTTTTAAGAAAAGCAAAAAGTGTGAGAGTTATGTCATATCGATTCTATCTCACTAGATCCATCAAGTTGTGATAATACTAAAGTAATAGGTTGTAACAGTTGATATCACAGAGAAATTCAATCAAAAGTGTGTTAATATTGTTGGAAATTGAATGGAATTTAGTTAGCCTGTCAGTTACATTTTTTGCCAAAAAGTCACAACTCCTCCTCCGTCAGTTATTGTCCAACAGTTATTGTCCAAGGGTCTTAACTACTCTTTTTACATTTTTTGCCCGTTGGATCTTTCAATCTATTGTTAAGTCTTGTCTCTTCTTAATAGACATAAGAGAAGATATAAGAATAGAATAAATCTCTCTAAAAGGTTCAAGTAATACACCACATTTGAGTTTGTTGGTTTTTGTTTTTGGGAGTGCTACCAATACAAAGCGTATCCGTTTTATCATGGGAAGCAATTGTTCAACGCGATCTTAGCACCGAAGAGAGGGACAAAATTGCTTTAAGGAGACTGTACATTACAGGGCTCGGATTTAATCTGCTTCTCAAATTGTTCTGTAAGTTTGTTCAAGTGTGTAAAAATATCAATTTATTTTACATTGTGATTATAAATCTGTTGTGTATGTATTATGTATTTGCCATGCTTATTTATTGAGAACACATTGTATGTTAATATTTATATATATATATATATATATGTCTATTGTTGCTATCAATCTTAAAGCAATTTTGATTTTTTATTTTTTCTTAATACCAATAAGATATATATATATATATATATTTTAGTCTATACACTGTTGAATAGTTGCCCTCTATGACATGATTCACTGTTGACCATGACCACTTATGAATATGTAAATTTAATGTTCTGTTGTTGTACCGTGTATTGATTTGGCCCACATGAGTGGTTTGTTTTTTAATTGAAACCCTTGACTACTTGCATATAAGACAGTACACATATGATGTATGATTTGTATACATATATATTATTATATATGAATTTATGAATACTTGGAGGTATCTTTAATAATAAAATATATATTTATATATATTGTTGTTCTCTTTAATGTATAATATATTATATTCGTGTATATAATAGATTCCTATATAAATCAGTATATATATATATATATTTATATATATAGCATTCATTTGGCTGTGTGCCAATATAAATAGATTTCTATAAATCTGTATATTCGTTTTTCTTTTTCTTTTCTTTTTGTTTTGTTTCTTCATTTCCGCCTGAATTGTCACTGTTTATATATGTGACAAGTGTTTGCCGAACTGTCACTGTTTTTAACAGTGACAATATTCAGTTGTCACTGTTTATGTCAGTGACAAGTGTATCAGTGTATTTATTTAATTCAACTTCTTAGTGTATGGCTATGTTCATTATCTGATTGCCATTATTCTTGTTTGTGTTATATTATTTAATCACTTGTATTATATATCAAAATTCGTTTTGAGTATAATAAACACTTCGTGTGTTTGATGGTTGGTGTTTCTATTTGTGTAACAGAAATGGCAAGTTCTTCCATCAACGTAACCAACGTGAATCTCAGTCACGCTGAAAAATCGGACAAATTTAAGGGTTCGGATTTTAAGCTTTGGCAATAGAATATGCTCTTCTACTTGACCACCCTCCATCTCTCAAAGTTTCTCAAAGAAACGATTCCTCAGTTGGAAGAAGAGGAAACCGACTTGGCGAAAATTGCGGCAGTTGATGCCTGGAAACATGGAGATTTCCTATGCCGCAATTATCTCCTCGGCGGTTTGGACAATAGCCTTTACAAGGTTTATAGTCTGTGTACTAGTTCTAAGGAACTTTGGGAAAAATTGGAGAAAAAATATAGGACCGAGGATGCCGGGACGAAGAAATTCATCGTCGAAAAATTTCTTGATTACAAGATGGTTGATTCCAAGTCGGTCGTAAGTCAAGTGGATGACTTCCAAATCATACTCCACGAGATTGAAGCGGAGGGTATGACACTCAGCGAATCATTTCAAGTGGCGGTAATAATTGAAAAATTACATCTGTCATGGAAAGATTTCAAGAGTTACCTGAAGCATAAGAAAAAGAAAATGAATTTGGAAGACCTCACTCTCCGTATCCGTATTGAGGAGGATAACCGGGGGTCCGAGAAGAGGAGCGTGGTTAACTCCATGACATCCAAAGCGAATGTCATGGAAGACAAGCCAAAGGCCAACAAGCGAAATTGGACTGATGAAGGGCCAAGCGGTTCAAAGAAATTCAATGGTAAATGCACAATTGCGGAAAACCCGGGCATCGATCAAAAGACTGCCGAAAGCCCAAGAACTTCAAAAAGAAGAAGGCTCAAGCACATGTCATTGAATTTGATAATGATCCAGATGACATGGATCTTACCGCTGTGGTTTCTGAATGCAACTTGGTTGGGAATCCGAAGGAATGGTGGGTGGACACAGGAACAACTCGCCACGTCTGCGCCAATAGGTGGTTGTTCTCTACCTACACTTCAGTGGACAATGTTGAACCACTCTATATAGGGAATTCAGCTACTGCAAAAGTCGAGGGACGTGGGAATATAAAGCTGAAGATGACTTCCGGTAAGGAACTGACATTGAAGGACATACTTCATGTTCCAGATATCCAGAAGAACCTTGTGTCTGGCTCGCTCCTTAGCAAGAATGGTTTCAAACTTGTATTTGTTTCTGATAAGTTTGTACTTACTAAAAATGACATATTTGTGGGGAAGGGGTATCTCATTGAGGGCCTATTTAAAATGAATGTAATGACTGTGGCACCAAACAATGCTAATGTTAATAAGAATAAAGCATCTTGTTCTTACTTGCTTGAGTCTTGTATGTGGCATAGTAGATTAGGACATATGAATTATGATACCTTGCGTAAGTTAATCAATTTGGAATACTTGCCTAAATTCACAATTGTTCCTAATCATAAATGTGAAGTTTGTGTGGAATCAAAATTAATAAGATCTTCTTTTTCATCTGTTGAAAGAAGATCTGAACCTTTAGATTTAATTCACACGGATATATGTGATTTAAAGTTTATTCAAACTAGAGGCGGGAAAAAGTATTTCATTACTTTTATTGATGATTACACAAGCTATTGTTATATATATTTGCTAAGAAGCAAAGATGAGGCGATTGATATGTTCAAACTTTATAAGAATGAAGTTGAAAATCAACTAAGCAAGAAGATTAAGGTTTTAAGGAGTGATAGAGGTGGTGAATATGAATCACCTTTTGAACAAATATGTTCTGATCATGGGATCATTCACCAAACCACTGTTCCTTATTCACCTCAATCTAATGGTATGGCTGAACGCAAAAATCGTACTCTCAAAGAGATGATGAATGCTTTGTTAATTAGTTCAGGTTTACCTCAGAACTTGTGGGGGGAAGATTTGCTTTTCGCTAACTTTATTCTAAATAAAATACCTCATAAGAAAACCCATAAAACACCTTATGAATTATGGAAAGGTCACAAGCCTTCTTATAAATACATGAGAGTGTGGGGGTGCTTAGCAAAAGTAATGGTTCCTAAACCTAAAATGGTTAAGATAAGACTGAAAACCATTGATTGTGTATTCATTGGTTATGCCAATAATAGTAGTGCATACAGATTTTTAGTATTTAAATCTAAGATTCCTGATGTACATGTTAATACGATTATAGAATCGAGAAACGCTTCGTTCTTCGAGGATATATTTCCATACAAAATAGTACATGATACAAACTCGTCTAAAAGACCACATGAAGCTATGACTTCTGATCCACAAATGACGAAAACTGATAAGTCTTCGGAAAATGTGGAAGAGCCGAGGCGTAGCAAAAGGGAAAGAGTTGAAAAATCTTTTGAACCTGATTTTCTAACATATTTGTTAGAAGATGACCCACAAAGCTTCAAGGAAGCAATGTCCTCTCCCGAGGCGCTATATTGGCGAGAAGCAATCAATAGTGAAATTGAATCCATACTGCATAATCATACATGGGAATTGGTGGATCTTCTACCTGGTAACAAACCATTGGGTTGTAAATGGATCTTCAAAAAGAAGATGAAAGCAGATGGATCAATTGATAAGTACAAAGCAAGACTTGTTGTTAAAGGATATAGACAAAAGGAAGGATTGGATTATTTCGATACCTATTCACCTGTTACGCGAATAACCTCCATTCGGATGTTAATCGCTATAGCTGCATTGCACAATCTTGAAATCCATCAAATGGATGTCAAGACGGCATTCTTAAATGGTGAATTAGATGAAGAAATATACATGGAACAACCTAAAGGGTTTATTGTTCCTGGTAATGAGAATAAAGTCTACAGGCTTGTAAAATCCTTGTATGGATTAAAACAAGCACCTAAGCAATGACATGAGAAATTTGACAATGTTATGATGCCAAATGGATTCAAGATTAATGAGTGTGATAAATGTGTTTATTTCAAACGAACTCAGGATAGCTATGTCATTGTTTGTCTTTATGTGGACGATATGCTTATTATGGGTAGTAATGATGATATCATTAGATCTATCAAACAAATGCTATCCAGAAAGTTTGATATGAAAGATATGGGTATTGCAGATGTCATACTAGGGATTAAAATCTCTAAAACATTTGACGGCCTAATCTTGTCCCAATCTCATTACATTGAGAAAATCCTTGATAGGTTCAAGAAGCATAACATAAGTGCTATGAAGACTCCAGTCGATGTGAATCTTCATCTCTTTAAGCACTCTGGCCTGGGCATATATCAACTCGAATATGCTCGTATTATAGGCAGTGTAATGTATGTAATGAATTGTACTCGACCGGATATAGCATACTCAGTAAGTAAGCTAAATCGATACACAAGTAATCCTGGAAAGGATCACTGGAAAGGTATACTTCGAGTTTTGGGATATTTAAAATATACTCAAAACTATGGGCTGCACTACAAAAGATATCCACCTGTATTAGAAGGATACAGTGATGCAAATTGGATATCTGATTCTAAAGACTCAAATTCCACAAGTGGATATGTCTTTACACTTGGCAGTGCAGCAGTATCTTGGAAATCCTCAAAACAAACGTGCATTGCTAGATCTACAATGGAATCCGAATTCATTGCTCTAGACAAAGCAGGAGACGAAGCATAATGGCTTCGGAATTTCTTAGAGGATATTCCAAACTGGTCAAAACTCGTGCCCCAATATGTATACATTACGATAGTCAATCGACTATAGGAAAAGCACAAAATCATATGTATAACTGTAAGTCACGCCACATTCGTAGAAGGCATAATACCGTTAGACAATTGCTCTCAAATGGAATTATCACAATTGACTATGTCAAGTCAAAGGATAATATTGCGGATCCGCTTACAAAAGGCTTAACAAGAGAGCAAGTTGAAAATTCATCAAAGGGAATGGGTCTAGAGCCTATGAATTACTAAATCACCAGAATGGACACCCAACTTAGTTGACTGGAGATCCCAAGATCTAGGTTCAAAGGGCCAACTAAATTACGAGTGACAAAGTTAACAATGCACTGGAGAGGTTTTTATACTCTAACCTATTCCTATGATGAGACAGTGTAAGTATATAAGGGTAAGCTATGCTTTTAATGATTATCTATGGCTTGAATCTGTTTCAAGTTAAGTATATGCAATAGAGGATACTATACATAGAAATCACCTATGTGAGTGTGAAGGGGCCGCTTCAAAGAGAATTCCAAAGGCTTAATTCTCCAAGTCACTCATGAAACCAGGCGGTGTTCAAGGCTAAAATGAACACAATAGGAGGACCAGATGTGGTTGAAGGGTACTGTGTGAACTCTATTGTGTTGGTCTACATAAACGGCTGTCAGTTCAAAGACATCATGTCCACTGAATAGCCAAGTAAATCCGATAGTTTTCACTAGGGAAAAGTTCAAGGCCACTAGGCTACTTATTCCGATGCAGTAACTTTTCGATTATGCTTGAACTTTTTAATATTCGGTCTAGTAAACTAAATTTCATTCATGTGGGGGATTGTTGGAAATTGAATGGAATTTAGTTAGCCTGTCAGTTACATTTTTTGCTAAAAAGTCACAACTCCTCTTTCGTCAGTTATTGTCCAACAGTTATTGTCCAAGGGTCTTAACTGCTCTT
The DNA here is from genome assembly GCA_021464415.1 of Lonicera japonica. NCBI lineage: Eukaryota > Viridiplantae > Streptophyta > Magnoliopsida > Dipsacales > Caprifoliaceae > Lonicera > Lonicera japonica. The sequence goes on along the minus strand of CM038468.1, from coordinate 5,616,071 downwards.
TTTACATTTTTTGCCCGTTGGATCTTTCAATCTATTGTTAAGTCTTGTCTCTTCTTAATAGACATAAGAGAAGATATAGAATAGAATAAATCTCTCTAAAAGGTTCAAGTAATACACCACATTTGAGTTCGTTGGTTTTTGTTTTTGGGAGTGCTACCAATACAAAGCGTATCCGTTCTATCCTGGGAAGCAATTGTTCAACGCGATCTTAGCACCAAAGAGAGGGACAAAATTGCTTTAAGGAGACTGTACATTACAGGGCTCGGATTTAATCTGCTTCTCAAATTGTTCTGTAAGTTTGTTCAAGTGTGTAAAAATATCAATTTATTTTACATTGTGATTATAAATCTGTTGTGTATGTATTCTGTATCTGCCATGCTTATTTATTGAGAACACAATGTATGTTAATATTTAAATATATATATATATATATATATGTCTACTGTTGCTAACAATCTTAAAGCAATTTTGATTTTTTATTTTTTTAATAACAATAAGATATATATATTTTAGTCTATATAATGTTAACCTCTACAACAAATATATACATTGTGCCTAAGAGTATCCATAATGGAAAACTTAGCATTATGGTAAGTAAAATATATTCATCCTACTTACTTGGGTGCTAAATAGCAGTAAGGTAAAAAACAAAAATAAAACAAATATTATGTACTATTTTAAAAAGAGAGAGCATAAAGAAATATAATAAAAATAGGAGAGATAAAGAGAAAAAAATGGTGAGAGAAACACCCCAAAAGCCATGTAATTAACGTAGTGTCTGGAAGCGAGAAATCACACAATATTTCACCCCAAATTTAACACGCTATGGCATATAATAAAGAATTATCTTAATTCAATGTTATCATTTTCTCATATTTTACGAAACTGGTTTTTGATCTACCTTCTTTAATTATTATGGGTTTTTGTAAGATAAATTTGTCGTTACTCATACTTTATTATTTGACCATTCTAGATTCATATGTAGGTGTCAATGCACATAAAGAACTCTATGGTGGTCTATACTAGCCATCATAACTAGAAGCCTTACTTTCCCAACTAGCCAAATAACTTCACCATTGAAGCTAAAAACTGGGTGATGTGCCAAGAAATTGGTACATTATAACCCACTAATTTATACTTTGGAGAGCATATATGTTTATATTTGTTGTGTTTTTAGTGTTTTTCAGGTGTTTAGAATTAAGTTGGAAGATTACAAAGCAAAAAGAGATTGGCTGCGCACATCACTTGTATTCAAGATATTTCTGGCATTAATCCGTACAGAATTTGAAGAAAACTCCAGAGATAAACGTTTTAGATCTTTGAGTTAGCTACGCGTGGGTGAAAACCTTGCATCAATCGGAGTTCGGAGAAGAAAGTTATGGCCAAAATAAGATCAGTGCGCTAAAATATTGATTCTAGCGGGAATGTGTTAATTTAATAAATATGTGATTTTTTTTGGCCCAGCCCACTTGCAGCCCATCTCATCTCAGAACTTGCAGCCCACAACTCAACACAACCCTAATGTCACGACCCGCTCAATATTGTCCAAGAAAAACGGAAAATTCCGGAACGTTATGGAAGATTACGGAATTTTCTAGAACCTTACGGAACGTTATGGAAGATTACGGAATTTTCTAGAACCTTACGGAACGTTATGGAAGATTACGGAATTTTCTAGAACGTTATGGAATTATGGAGAAGAGCCTCCAACCTTCTAGAGTATTCTAGAAGGACCTAGATGTAGAACTTTCTAGAATAACCTAGTTGTAAATAATCTTGGTAGATTATTCTAGAGTATTCTAGAGTATTCTAGTTAGAGATATTTGTATAGAAAGTTCTGGAATGTAAATCTAGACCATTGGATTGGTTTGATCTCGACCGTCCATTAGGGAAGGCCTCCCCTATAAATAGATGGAGGGTTCATTTGTGTTGGGGAGATAGATGCATGCATAGATACATGAAAAGAATTGGAGAGTGAGAAATTTTCTTGTAATAAAGAGAGAAAAATATAGTGAAATATTCTTCTTCTTCTTCTTATATTCTCAATCACTTGTAATAGACTTATTTCATATCTATTAATACAAGTGTTTTGTTGATTCTCCTTCATTATTGTTATGTATTCATCTATGGAGGGGTGAATCACCTAGCCAAGGCTAGGGGGTGAGTTTGTTTTAAAAGGTAAACATGGTCAAGTTTTCAATTCTTTAAAAGCTTTGTGCCTAGTATTATTAAATAATTATGCTTCTCATCTATTAATAATAGTCCATAATATTTAATGGCTTAAAACACCATAAATATTATGGAACCTCCATTTTAATCTCTTTTGCCTCCTTATGCCATGTATATGGAGTTCTTTAGTGATTAATGGACATGTTTAGTACATAAATGATACATAGACTATTCATGCCATGTATGATTAGTACTAGTTAAATCATTTATATACAAACAAAGTACTTCAAGTAAGCATATTTTATTTTACAATCACCATTATAAATGGATGGCTATGCTTTTTATATAAAATTATAGAGTTTTATTTCAAATATGGTCACATCTTGTGGTTAAGTGTAAAGTAAGGTTTTATTTTCCCTTGTCACCTACAACACTTAAACATACTTTGTGCCTATATTTGAGAACTCTCTAATTGCTTATTTTTCTCCTTAAATGTGGTGTTTGTCTTCCTTCATAAGGTAGCCTAGTAAAGTTGGATTGGTTGTATTTCCTCGAAATCTTTTACCGCCAACATCTAGACTTCTAAATGAAAAGTACAATATGCAACACAATAAGGAGAATGAATTAGCCGAATTGGATTCATAAACCATGGTTCCCAATAAATAACAAATAAACCCCCAAAGCCTTCGCTTTCCTTAAATACAAGAATATTCTCATAAATTTAAGTTTTGTTTTACACATTTCTCCACAAAGCAATTCACAACAATTTTAATCAATCAATAATTATTTTATAAACACGTGATTTACAAAAGCTTTAGTCCCCTCCCTGTGGTTCGACACTCGGACTTCCATAAGTCTATATTACAACTTGACCGCCTACACTTGGGTGTATACGATTGCACTATTTCAAGCGCGTCAAGTTTTTGGCGCCGTTGCCGGGGAGGGCAACGAAAAGTCGATCACGGGTTTAGTTCATATTTGGTTGTATTATTTTAATCTAGTGACTTTCTTTTCTTGTACACTTTCTTTGGTACATGATTCATTGGTTAAGAAATACCAAAGGACGTGTAGAAAGAGATCCATTTCCCCATTCGTTTTTCTATAATCTTTTTGAAACAGAAACAAAAGTTACAATGGATCACCATGAGGAAGCACGAGGAGGAAATGGTGGAAATCATTTTGATGTACAAGTTCAGCCCATTCAGGAAGCACCAATCGCAACCATGAGAGATTATCTTCAACCACCAAGGAGCGCCACTCCATCATGCATCGTTCTTCCGCCGACAGCAAACCGTTTTGCTGTCAAACCAGGAATGATACCACTTTTGCCCAGATTTCATGGAATGGAGTCAGAAAATCCATACTTACACCTCAAGGAATTCGAAGAAGTATGCTCCACTTTTTATGATCCTAATGTGACTGAAGAGGTGGTAAGACTCCAACTTTTTCCATTCTCATTAAAAGACAAAGCAAAAACTTGGCTGAATGCACAAAGACCACGTTCCATTACAACGTGGCAAGCTTTACAAACTGAATTTTTGAAGAAATTTTTCCCCGTTCATAGAACTAACGCTTTAAGGCGTCAAATCTCAAATTTTGCACCCAAAAATCAAGAAACATTCTATGAATGCTGGGAAAGGTACAAAGAGCTTGTAAACGCTTGCCCCCATCATGGATATGAAAATTGGAACTTGGTTAGTTTCTTCTATCAATCACTCACTCCTGAAATGAGAAAATTTGTAGAAATGATGTGTAATGGCACATTTCTAAGTAAAAATCCCGACGAAGCATTTGATTTCTTTGATTACATAGCTGAAAGTAACCAAACATGGGATACTTATAATTTTTCTGAAAGAAATAATATGCCTAATCGGGGTGGTTACCATCAATTAAAGGAGAGTGATGATTTGGCGGCACGAGTCACACAATTGACCAAAAAAATTGAGGCTTTAGAATTTTCAAAACCAAGAGAGGTCAATTTGATGGAAGAAGAAACTATGTGTAGTATATGTGATATGATAGGACACCCAACAGAAAAATGTCCTACCATACCAACCGTCAAGCAAGTTTTGCTTGACCCGGCCCAAGTGAACATGATGAATAATTACAAAAGGCCGCAAAATTCTCCTTATTCGGAAACTTATAATAGTGAGTGGAGGAATCACCCTAATTTTCGTTGGGGCAATTCAAACACTCAAACCAATCAACCTCTGAATTTTCAAAAATCTCAATCATCATATGTTCCCCCACCAAAAAGAAATGTGGAAGACTTGCTTACACAATTTATTCAAAAATCCGATCAAAATTTTCAAAAGTTTGATCAACATGTTCAAAGGTGTGAGCAATACTTCCAAAGCAATGATCGTTCCATGAATGATATGAGGAATTTTTTGTCTAAAATGGCTCCCAATTTTTCAAACCAAGAGAAGGGTAAGTTTCCAGCCCAACCTCTTGCGAATCCTCATGGGCAAACAATGATGATTGAAGAGGGAACTTCTTCACAAGATACGTTGGAGCACGTGAAGTCTATCACCACTCTTCGAGGTGGAAAAATGGTTGATAAAACTATTCATCCTAAGGCCCAAAAGCCAAAGGAAGTAGTTCAATCAAAAGAAGATGAGGTGGTAGACGAAGAAGTCGAAAAGAATGATGAGGAAGTGGATGAAAAAGAGGACATTGAAAAAATCAAAGAGAGTGTGAAAATTCCTTTTCCTCAAAGGCTACAACAATCCTCAAAACCAAATCAAAATGCTGAAATTTTGGAAGTTTTTAAACAAGTAAAAATTAACATTCCATTGCTCGATGCGGTCAACAAATTCCTTCTTATGGAAAATTTTTGAAAGACATGTGTACCACAAAAAGAAGGTTGAATGTCAAAAAGAAAGCTTTTATGGCCGAACAAGTAAGCTCAATTTTGCAAAATACAAGAATTCCTAAATATAAGGACCCCGGTTGTCCAACGATTTCATGTATGATAGGAAACTGTCGAATTAAACGAGCTTTACTTGATTTAGGAGCAAGTGTGAATGTTCTTCCATTTTCAGTTTATGAACAATTGGGTTTGGGAGAGTTAAAGCCTACCAAAGTTACAATTCAATTAGCGGATAGGTCCGTTAAGGTTCCAAGGGGTATTGTGGAAGATGTACTTGTGCAGTTGACAAGTTCTTCTTCCCAGTTGATTTCATTGTCATTGATACACAGCCTGTTGTGAACCCCGCTAATCAAATTCCTGTTATTTTAGGAAGACCATTTCTTGCAACTTCAAATGCTATAATCAATTGCAAAAATGGTATTGTTAAATTAACATTTGGAAATATGACTCTTGAGCTAAATGTGTTTTCATTAAGTAAGCAAGCGAGTGATTTTGAAGATGAAAATGAACACGTTAACATGATAGAGTCATTGGTTGATGAACACTTTGAGTATATTTTTGAATCGGAATCATTGGGAGATCTTCTAACCACTCCCAAGGAATCCAATAATTGTATGCAAGTGTGTTCTTTGAGTGACAAACAGGTTCTACAAAAGGAAGGTGAAACGGAACCATCAAAATCAATCGAAGGAAGAATGGAATTGAAACCATTACCAAGCAACTTGAAGTACGCTTTTTTAGGTACTTTAGAAACTTTTCCGGTGGTAATTTCATCTGAACTTTCAACTGAACAGGAGGAGAAGTTGGTAAGTATGCTCGGTAAGTATAAAAAAGCCTTTGGTTGGAGTTTAGCTGATCTTCATGGGATTAGTCCCTTAATTTGTACTCATAAAATTTATTTGGAAGATGAGGCTAAACCAGCGAGACAATTTCAACGCCGTTTGAATCCACACATGCAAGATGTTGTTAGAAACGAGGTGTTGAAATTGCTTGATGCAAAGATTATTTATCCGATCTCGGATAGTAAGTGGGTAAGCCCTACCCAAGTTGTACCGAAAAAATCCGGGCTTACGGTGGTTAAAAATGAGAATAATGAATTAATTCCACAAAGAGTCACTTCTGGGTGGCGAATGTGCATTGATTATCGTAAGTTAAATGCAGTGACACGTAAAGATCATTTTCCACTACCTTTCTTAGATCAAATGCTGGAAAGAGTAGCGGGACATGAATTTTATTGTTTCTTAGACGGATTTTCTGGGTATAATCAAATTGAAATTGATTTGGATGATCAAGAGAAGACGACATTTACATGTCCATTTGGTACGTTTGCATACCGCAGAATGCCATTCGGATTATGTAATGCACCCGCAACTTTTCAGAGATGCATGCTAAGCATTTTTAGTGATCTTGTGGAAAGAACACTAGAAGTGTTTATGGATGACTTCACCGTTTACGGTGAGTCATTCGATAATTGTTTATTAAATCTTGAGCAGGTTCTAGAACGATGTGTGGAAAAGAGGCTTGTTCTCAATTGGGAAAAATGTCATTTTATGGTGACAAAAGGGATTGTTTTGGGCCATATCGTGTCCAAAAAGGGAATCGAAGTTGACAAAGCTAAGGTGGATCTCATTGCTAAATTGCCAACTCCAAAAACGGTCAAAGATGTCCGCTCATTTTTAGGCCATGCTGGATTCTATCGAAGATTTATACAAAATTTTAGCCTAATAGCTAAACCAATGTGTAATCTTCTCCTCAAAGATGCCCCGTTCGAGTGGACCGATCAATGTGAGGAAGCCTTCAAGAAACTCAAACAATTGCTCACCACCGCTCCCATTATGCAAAGTCCAGATTGGAATCTTCCATTCGAGCTTATGTGCGACGCAAGCGACTACGCAATTGGTGCGGTGCTCGGACAAAGAAAGGACAAAAAGCCGGGTGTGATTTATTATGCTAGCCGAACTCTCAATGAGGCTCAAATGAATTACACCACTACCGAGAAGGAGCTCCTCGCAATTGTGTTTGCTCTCGACAAGTTTCGGTCCTACCTCATCGGCTCACCAATCCTAATCTTCACAGACCATGCGGCTCTTAAATACTTGTTCACAAAGAAGGATGCTAAGCCGCGACTCTTGCGTTGGATTCTTCTACTCCAAGAATTCAACATTATGATCAAAGACAAGAAAGGAGTCGAAAATGTGGTGGCTGACCATTTGTCAAGGCTCATGTTCAATGATTCCATCGATGAAAGCCCAATCAAAGACTCATTTCCTGATGAGCACTTGTTCTCAATGACATCTTCTCCATGGTACGCCGATATTGTCAATTTCATTGTCACCGGAGAAATGCCAAAATCTTGGAGCTCACAAGACAAGAGGCGATTCATCAACGAGGCTAAGCACTTCTATTGGGATGAGCCATATCTTTTCAAATATTGCTCAGATCAAATCATCCGACGATGCATTCCGGATGAAGAAATTGAAAGCGTGCTCACCTTTTGCCACACCGAAGCTTGTGGTGGCCACTTCTCTTCCAAAAAGACCGCGGCAAAGATTCTTCAATGTGGCCTTTATTGGCCAACCCTGTTCAAAGACACGCATCACTATTGCAAAGCATGTCCGAGATGCCAAATGCTTGGAGGAATTACACGACGAAGCATGATGCCACTCAATCCAATTTTGATTCTTGAAATCTTCGATTGTTGGGGCATTGATTTCATGGGACCTTTCCCACTCTCGTTTGGTAATCTTTATATTTTAGTTGCTGTAGATTATGTTTCTAAATGGGTGGAAGCCAAAGCTTGCAAGACAAATGACCATAAAGTGGTAATTCAATTTTTGAAAGAAAATATTCTTGCAAGGTTTGGAATTCCGAAAGCAATAATAAGCGACGGAGGTACTCATTTCTGTAATCGATTTTTTGAAAAACTCATGCGTAAGTATGGAGTAACACACAAAGTATCTCTCGCCTATCATCCCCAAACAAACGGGCAAGCGGAACTTGCAAATAGGGAGATAAAACAAATTTTGGAAAAAACGGTAAATCCAAATCGCAAAGATTGGTCTTTGCGCTTAAATGATGCGCTTTGGGCATACCGGACGGCTTTTAAAACCAATCTTAATATGTCTCCTTATCGATTGGTCTTTGGAAAATCATGCCACCTGCCTGTGGAATTAGAACATAAATCTTTTTGGGCAATTAAGAAATTAAATTTTGATTTCCATGAAGCGGGTAATAATCGGAAACTCCAAATCGAAGAGATTGAGGAGTTGAGAAGAGATGCATATGAAAATGCAAAAATAAGCAAGGACCGAGCAAAAAGTTTTCACGATAAAAATATATTGAGAAAAGATTTTCAAATTGGTCAAAAAGTCCTTGTTTATGATTCTCGTTTACATCTCTTCCCGGGAAAATTGAAATCAAGATGGACCGGCCCGTTTATTGTTAAACATGTTTATCCATACGGAGCCGTGATGGTGGAAGATCCCAAAAATGGCTTTGTATTTAAAATCAATGGCCAACGATTAAAGCAATTTTTGGAAATTCCAACTTTGGAGGAGTCCATCCCTCTAAAGGAACCAACCTATGTATAAAAATATAGGTTGTCATGTCTACATAATATATATATTTGTGTTTAAGTATTTTTTTCTTAAAAAAAAAAAAAAAAAAAAAAAAAAAAAAAAAAAAAAAAAAAAAAACCCTGAGGTCTTAAGGATTGGAAGATGCCTCTCAAAGATCAATTACTCAAAGCATTGGGGACAATGCTCACTTCAAGTTGGGGGGTTTATCTTTCATTACGCTTCATTGTCACCAGGTAATATCTTACCTTTTCTTATTTACTTGTCTTTATACATTGAGGACAATGTAAAATTTAAGTTGGGGGGAGGGATTTATTTGCCTTATCATTCCATGCACTTCACATGTTACACTTTGTTAGAATTTAAACAAAATTTTTCAATTTTTCCTTTTCTTTAAAAAAAAAATTAAAAATTAAAAAAATTAAAAAAAAAATAATGCAATGGTTCTTGGATTGATTTGAAGTTTCCCTTTGTATAGCCAGTGTGCTAACGATGACGCATTTGTCTTAATACTTTACATGTGCATGCCTAGTTCTCCTACTATCGTTATTAAGAGAAATTTCATGATTTTCAATCATCATTATATTTGAGCACATATGACAACTTATGCATGATTAGATGGAAGAGTGAGCATAACTAAAAATTCTTGAAAAATATAAATGTGGAGACTAAATAACCCGTGAGTATTTGAGCCAATCTTCTTATTTGAGAGTTTTTATACCAACTCTTAATTTTTGAAAAGCGTATCTCGTTGAGTAGTCTCATTATTCTTTGTTTTGATTGAACACTAGAAAGGTACGTCTATGAAATGCAATTTCTCTTAAGGATTCTTGATATTATTTAAACTGAAGAACTATAAACCTTAGGAAGTGATTTAGGCCATCTTTGACAGCCTATATTTAGCCTAATCCCACCTTGAAATATATACCACTAGTCAACCCTTTTGAGCCTTATATATAAGCTTTTTTTTTCATAGCCCGATATCCTTACCCTACTCCAAATAGGAGTATAAACCATATTTATATAGCCAACCCTTTATCTAAGAATGTTTATGATGATATTTCTATATACAGGCATTAGTGAAAAGAGAGCTTGAAAAAAAAAAAAAAAAAAAAAAAAAAAAGCTCAAATAAAATCAAGTTTAGCCTGAAATTTTAATTTTATACATCTCAATATGTTTCTTAGATCTTTGAATCCTTTTATACCACTTCATTTGATTTGCAATCACCCTAAGCCTTACATTACAACCCGAAAAAGTCCTAAAGATCATTTGGAATATGGTTTTGATGTGAGAGTGGTAGAGAGAATCCAATTATGCATTTCACCTTTCTAGTGGGATTTATCCTTTCATGAGACTCTTGTTCTTTCATAGCGTTTTTCATATATATGCATGTGAGAGGCATTTGAATTTGAATACATTTACTCTTTATAGCCCACATGTAATGAGAGCATGTACACCATATTCTTGAGTGTTTCATTTGTGGAGTGTATACCATGTGAGGAGTTGAGTCAAAGCATAGTATTGGATGAGATTTGAAAGTTTTGCCTACTTAGATATCAATGATGTTATGTTGTTAATTCACACACACACAATGAGATTGAAGAGAAAGAAATATTCTTATTAATCTTGCTAGTTTGAGAACTTTGATATTGCATGTGTGCTGCATTGCTTAGCATACAAGTATTTTGATATCTTTGTTGAGTTATTCACATTTGGTAAAAAAAAGGGGAATAAATTTTAATGAGAACCGTTGCACTCGAATTTTGTTGGTATATTCACTGCAAACCATCACGAGACTTCACTCGTCCTCTTGGGGGAACCATGGGGTTTAAAAGGCTTGTTGCACGTGCCAAGTGCAATCGCGACTCCGCGAAACAGAGTTAGGTTTAGTTATTTTAATTTCTTAGATTTTTATTAGCTTTGCTCGAGGACTAGCAAAGTATAAGTTGGGGGGAATTTGATGTGCCAAGAAATTGGTACATTATAACCCACTAATTTATACTTTGGAGAGCATATATTTTTATATTTGTTGTATTTTTAGTGTTTTTCAGGTGTTTAGAATTAAGTTAGAAGATTACAAAGCAAAAAGAGATTGGCTGCGCACATCACTTGTATTCAAGAAATTTCTGGCATTAATCCGTACAGAATTTAAAGAAAACTCCAGAGATAAAAGTTTGAGATCTTTGAGTTAGCTACGCGTGGGAGAAAACCTTGCATCAATCGGAGTTCGGAGAAGAAAGTTATGGCCAAAATAAGATCAGTGCGCTAAAATATTGATTATAGCGGGAATGTGTTAATTTAATAAATATGTGATTTTTTTTGGCCCAGCCCACTTGCAGCCCATCTCATCTCAGAACTTGCAGCCCACAACTCAACACAACCCTGATGTCACGACCCGCTCAATATTGTCCAAGAAAAACGGAAAATTCTGGAACGTTATGGAGGATTACGGAATTTTCTAGAACATTATGGAACGTTATGGAGGATTACGGAATTTTCTAGAACCTTACGGAACGTTATGGAAGATTACGGAATTTTCTAGAACGTTATGGAATTATGGAGAAGAGCCTCCAACCTTCTAGAGTATTCTAGAAGGACCTAGATGTAGAACTTTCTAGAATAACCTAGTTGTAAATAATCTTGGTAGATTATTCTAGAGTATTCTAGAGTATTCTAGTTAGAGATATTTGTATAGAAAGTTCTGGAATGTAAATCTAGACCATTGGATTGGTTTGATCTCGACCGTCCATTAGGGAAGGCCTCCCCTATAAATAGATGGAGGGTTCATTTGTGTTGGGGAGATAGATGCATGCATAGATACATGAAAAGAATTGGAGAGTGAGAAATTTTCTTGTAATAAAGAGAGAAAAATATAGTGAAATATTCTTCTTCTTCTTCTTATATTCTCAATCACTTGTAATAGACTTATTTCATATCTATTAATACAAGTGTTTTGTTGATTCTCCTTCATTATTGTTATGTATTCATCTATGGAGGGGTGAATCACCTAGCCAAGGCTAGGGGGTGAGTTTGTTTTAAAAGGTAAACATGGTCAAGTTTTCAATTCTTTAAAAGCTTTGTGCCTAGTATTGTTAAATAATTATGCTTCTCATCTATTAATAATAGTCCATAATATTTAATGGCTTAAAACACCATAAATATTATGGAACCTCCATTTTAATCTCTTTTGCCTCCTTATGCCATGTATATGGAGTTCTTTAGTGATTAATGGACATGTTTAGTACATAAATGATACATAGACTATTCATGCCATGTATGATTAGTACTAGTTAAATCATTTATATACAAACAAAGTACTTCAAGTAAGCATATTTTATTTTACAATCACCATTATAAATGGATGGCTATGCTTTTTATATAAAATTATAGAGTTTTATTTCAAATATGGTCACATCTTGTGGTTAAGTGTAAAGTAAGGTTTTATTTTCCCTTGTCACCTACAACACTTAAACATACTTTGTGCCTATATTTGAGAACTCTCTAATTGCTTATTTTTCTCCTTAAATGTGGTGTTTGTCTTCCTTCATAAGGTAGCCTAGTAAAGTTGGATTGGTTGTATTTCCTCGAAATCTTTTACCGCCAACATCTAGACTTCTAAATGAAAAGTACAATATGCAACACAATAAGGAGAATGAATTAGCCGAATTGGATTCATAAACCATGGTTCCCAATAAATAACAAATAAACCCCCAAAGCCTTCGCTTTCCTTAAATACAAGAATATTCTCATAAATTTAAGTTTTGTTTTACACATTTCTCCACAAAGCAATTCACAACAATTTTAATCAATCAATAATTATTTTATAAACACGTGATTTACAAAAGCTTTAGTCCCCTCCCTGTGGTTCGACACTCGGACTTCCATAAGTCTATATTACAACTTGACCGCCTACACTTGGGTGTATACGATTGCACTATTTCAAGCGCGTCACTGGGGAATTAACTATAATAATGTCCTTCTTGGGGATGTTAAGGGACATGTATAAGTTCTGGTACATGATCTCAGATGAACTTCCTCGAACTACAAGGACTCTTTTGACATCCCAAGTGGTGATGTTAAGGGTAATTACCAAGGCGTCATTGTAAGGAATCTGCACGCCTTGAAGGCCATTGTCCGAGAAGGTTAACTATTGAGGCTCTTTTTCCCTGGGTCGTTTGTCGGTTGAGATTGTCATAACTGCGTGGGGGAAGGCCTTATAGTGCATTTGTACTTTCTGAAAGCTGCTTTTTATTGCATTCTTTGTTAGCGCGGGTGTATCTAACACTTTGTGGATTACATTTATGACCCGAACGATTATGAGGTCAGCGGGCTGGTTTGGTTACTCATCTTCCTTTTTGCGGGTGCCTATTTTCTTAACAAACTCCGTAATGTGCCATTTCTTAACTAAGTCTTCAAGTAAGAATTTTAGAGTTACACTTCTCTGTTATATGACCATGATCTTTGTGGTAAGAGCATAATTTGTCCGAGGTTAAAAAGCATGAGTTTGGGCCACTTAAAGAACGGTTTGTCTTTGATCTTACTCTTGACCTTGTGGACAGGTTTCGTAAACATTGTATTGACCCTTCTATAAAAAGACTCCGAGGGTTTCTTTCTGATGGTCTTCGCCCCTCTTTTTTTTACCGATGGAAAAGCTCGAAGCTATGTTGTCTAGTCAGCGGCCCCACTGGATTTTTTCTTCCTCTAACTTAGAATGCTTTTCAATTATGCAAATAAGGTCGTCAAGGGAGATCAATTGGTCCATGACCAAATCATTGTAGAGGGGGGAAGTCTAGGATAAGCCTATGTCCAAATGAAGCTATGGCCACCTGAGGCCAGTCCTTTTGGATTTCATTATTGAGGTCCTAATACCTTTTGAAATAGTCTCTGAGTGATTCTTTAAGTTTTTGTATAAGTACCATGAGCTCGACTAGATATTTGGGAGGTCAGGAACTGGTTATAAACTAGTCACAGAACTGTTATGTGAGACTTCTATAACTATCTATGGAATCAACGGGTAGTTGGTAACACCATTTAAATATTGTTTTGCCTAAACTAGCGGCAAAACATTTGCATAAAAGGGCTTCATTGTTTTCCCACAGGGTCATAGCTTATTCATAAGCTCAGACATGGTGTACTAAGTCAAATTTTCCATCATAGATTTGGTACTTCAGTAGGTGAACTTGTGAGGTGGGTCTGTGTTAACCATTCAAGCAGTAAATAAAGACTGCCTCTCATTTCCTAGTGCTTTTCTGGCTAGTTCTTTGGTGGTTTTGGCCTCCCCCCTTTCCGTGATTCTATACTAAATTGAGTATGAAGTGTCTTAGTGATGCGGACAAGAATGGCCAAAGCTTAAAAGCATGGAAAGAGGCTCACAGTGATCCAATTAAAGTTCTAGTTGGTCCAGTTATGACATCTCGAATGAATAAATTCAAGGAATAGCTTAATGACATGGTCCGAGTTGTTTTGGAGCAAGCCGTGGTATGGAGACCAATTGAAGGCATGGAGAATCAAGTCCAAGGCTTTAAAATAAAGATAAAGTGATTAGAAGATCATTTGGAATGTTAAGTTATGATTGATCAAAGTGTAACCACATATGGCCTGTTTGGTGGCTCTCTTTTTTTTTCCTCCAAATTTTAAAAACTCAACTCAAAATCAACTCTATTTTTACACTTCCCAAAATTTATTTCACTTTACTTTCTCTCTCTAAAAAAAACTTTTAAAACACTATAACTTTAAATTCAAAAATCAAAATTAAATAAAAAATATATATTTAAAACATACTCGTCGAGATCTATAAAATAAGATCCATCGTTACTATTTTTTGAAATTTTTTATGAGATTTTTAGTTGGTTGAAAAAAACTAAAAAAAACCAAATCCACTTTTCAACATACTTCAAAATTCTACCAAACATCATATTTTACAAACTCAACTTAAAAACTCAACTCAAAACATCAACCAAACATCACCATAGTTTTTATTTTTATGTTTTTAGCATTTTTTTTTCCTTTTAGTATTGGAATTATAATAGGAATGTCTCAATTTTGTTTCCTTATTGTTTAAGGCTTATTTAACTCCTATGTAAATGGGAGAACATGATTGTTTTTAGGGATGATTATTATTAATAAAATTAGAGTGTTTTCACTTTTGAGTTCTTGAGAACTTGTTGAGCAATTTTGGATTTATTTCAATTCGTATTGTTCTTGACTTATTAATTGATCATTTTCAATCAATTACAATTTTGGATTTATTTCAATTCGTATTGTTTTTTACTTATCAATTGATCATTTTCAATCAATTATGGCGTCTTTGACTATACTAAAGTTCACACTTCTATTATAGGTGCCGGGTTGCGATTTTATCTTTCATCAATTCGTCCAATTTCAAGGTTTTTTCCTTTAAATAAACAATGGATAGTGGATTTACCCCAAATTTGGTTTAGAAACGATCCTAGTGCGTATCACTTAGGTTTTCATCCGACTTGTTTTGCGAGGGATTTTGGTGGGGATTTGGTTGATTGACCACCTCCTGATGAGGTTGTAGAGCTTTTTTCTTTTGGTTCTGTAGGCCAATTCTTAAAAGTGCATTGATTCTTGCAGAACCTAGCCTTTATGATTTAGCACCCTGATTGTCGGTGTGAACAGGCCCCCTTTCAGCATTACGCCTATTATCACCATGTCCCTTTTTACCCCTAAGGGCAGGTGGGTTTGAATCATGCTCGACCTAGCGTTGGCCACTGGAGTGTGGCTGATGTATGATTCGTGGTGGTCTTAGTTAGTTGAATTTGCCAAGAGTCGTTTCACCAAATCAACGAAACTGTCTTGCAATTTATGGTTGTCTTCCAGGCATATTTTTATTAACTTTCTATCGTCATCGTATGTGGTTCGACAAGACTTTGTGGGTCGAGATGTCATTCTTCGACGGGAGGCCCTTTCTTTGTGGTGAATTTTGGTTTTGGCTTGATAGTGAGGTTTGTCGTCAAACTCTTTCCCCCTTCGGGAGGTATTCATGATTGTGATATCTTTGGATTTAGAAGGTTAAACATCCTGTTCTTTTTCTTTAGCCGGGGAAATAAAGGTTTGGTCTTCGTTTCGAACATGGTTATTAGCTGGGTTTTTTGGTTGGGGATGATTGAAGATTTTTGGGTTAGTGGGGTTTTGATTCATTAACACTTAATAGAAGAAACAAACTAGTCATTTCCCACAGACGGTGCTAGTTGTAAGGTCGACAAATCTTGGAATAAAAAATGTTACTTACACACAAATTAATACATAGCAAGTGTAAGGAAACAAATAAGAAAGACACATAGATTTTTGGTGAGGGTGGTTCTCTCAGTTAATGGATGGTAGGTCTGGTTAATGTCCACTTTTTGACGATGATGTTGATATTTTACTGAAAGAAATAAAGATGGTTATAAGGGACAATGATGATGATTTTCTCATGATCTAAAATGCTAAGGTTAGTCCCTTTTATATTTTTAAAGAACTAGCCATTGTAATTATGATAAACCTCACTCTCTATGATCAGTGGAAATGGAGAAAATGGTTGAAAAATGGTAGAAAGTGGTGGGTTTCTGTTGTATTGATAAGGTTGTTATTGATCATAGGGCGTGATGACCAAGCTTTAACGTTGTTGTTGACACATGTCAGGCTTTGAACGTTTTTTTTTAGTTTCTGTGCCGAGCTCGGTCGCGGGCCAAGAGCTCAAGTGGTACAAAGGTCGAATTTCAGACCAAATTATTTTTTAGCCCTTCAAATGTATATGTACTTTAAAAAAATGGAAAGAATAATTGTCAATGTGGACAAATTGGGGGTAGAAGTAGAATTAAGCTTAGTTTGGTAGATAAAGTAGCCAAAAACCTTGTTGAGAATGAAATGCACAATCCCCCGGTTCCCCACCCACACACATCCCCCCTAAGCCTCTCTTCCCCTTTGTTGCTTGTATTAAAAAAAAGGTACAAATAAATCAAATTATACCTTTTCACAAATAAATTAATTTTAGTTTAATCACTAGCTAGTTAAGAATTGTAATAATTATTAGAGCGGGCTACTATTTGTACTCCTAACAATTGCCAACAAACTATACACTATTGTAACTTTTATCTCTGTTGTATTTGAAGTCATTTTTAAGAAAAGAAAAAGCATGAGTTAGGCCAGAACGATTCTATCTCACTAGACTCATCAAGTCATGACAATACTAAGTTAATAGGTCGTGACAATTTGATATCACATAGAAAGTTAATCAAAAGTGTGTCAATGTTACTATTGAGCTCGAAGGTGTGGATGTAACAATCTAGTGGGGTTGCTATATGTGCCCTTGTATGATTGTAGTAAGAATCGTCACTATGAGAAGTTTGTCCTTTGTACATCACTTATTTGAAAACATAAAATTCGAGGGGTTTGAGGTTAAAGTTAAAAAATGGTTGAAACTTAAAAAAGCAATTTTTTACAAAAAGTTGGAATATGAGATGGATTATAAAAATTAAAGAAAAAATGAAAAATATCTTCTCAAATAAGCAGGAGAACAATTATTGCCATTGTAATTACTATTCTAAGAAAGTGAGAACGGGTGAAAAAAAGTAGTTTTAACTGTACACCAATATAATTAAGAGATAATGGGTTATAAGGCCTCGCTCCGTAATATTTTATAACTCTAAGGACAGACTCATATTTAATAAAGAGAACTAGTACTAATTTCATAATTTGGTTTTACAATAAGGACACTTTTCATAATATTAATTTATTTTAAGGAAAATAATAAATGTTGATGGACAAAAATACCCTACTATATCATTTATTCTAATTATACAAAAGACATATTATTCTCTCTTACATACACATAGTTTAAAGAGAGAAAACAAAGAACAAGAGAAAAGAGAAGTTGTCTCACTAATAATCTCACCTCTTCCACCACCACCACCACCACTACCACCACCACCACCTGAATCTGAGCGTCGTTCTCATCATCATCATCATCATCATCATCATCGTCTTCGTCTGCGTCTTCTTCTTTTTCTTATTCTTTCTAGATCTACAATCGTAAAATATATGTAACTTTTGATCGAACCATTGGATATGTTTTTGGATATCGTAAAATTAGTCGTTTTGCTATCGAAATCGACTAATTTCGACAGCCCAGCGAGATTTAAAAACAATATGATCATAACTCTTTTTTTTTTCTTTTATGAAGCCTACGTCGATCCACATATATATATATACATATAAATAAATTGAATGGATGTTGATCTTATCAATTTTGTTGTTCTCTATTTTATAATGGTGCTAAAATCATTTTAGCACCTTCTAGTTTGTTGTTCAAGTTGCACACTTTCTGGTTGTTGTTCAGAAGGTGCTAAATTCATTTAGCACCTTCTGGTTAGCCTTATGGTTACTGTCCAGGAGGTGCTAAATGCATTTAGCACCTTCTGGTTGTTGTCCAAGGGGTGCTAAATGCATTTAGCACCTTTTGGTTGCTGTCTAGAAAATGTTAAATGCATTTAGCACCTTCTGGTTGTGGTGCTAATTGCATTAAGCACCCTCTGGTTGCTGTCCAGGGGGTGCTAAATGCATTTAGCACCTTCTGGTTGTGGTCCTAATTTCATTTAGCTTATTCTGATTGTTGTTCAGAGGGTGCTAAATGCATTTAGCACCTTCTGGTTAGCACCCTCTGGTTACTGTGCTGTCCAAGGGATGTTTACTGTGTTGTCCAAGGGATGCTAAATGCATTTAGCACCTTGCAGGTGCATTTAACACCTTACTAGAAGGTGTTAAATGCATTTAGCACCCCTTGGACAGCAACCAGAGGGTGCTAAATGCATTTAGCACCTTCTGGTGGCAGGGGGTATTAATGTCTTTTTTGTACTGTGTCCTTAATTTACACGGCTAATTTTTAAATGTCCTTTATAATTATATTATTATTATAATGAGCCCTTATACCTAATTGCCTCTATAATTAAACTCTACACCAATAATAAGAACGTTGAGTTACATTGGTGTACAATTAAAAAAACTACTTATTATGCCATTTTTGTATAATTTTCTAATCATTATGCCCTTTTTGGTTTCTAAATCTTTCGCGCTCAGAATCAAACTAAATATTTCGATTTAGTTTTGGTTCAGCTTTTTTTTGCATATTTCTTTTAAAAAAATTTGTAAGACAATTTTTATTTTGATCAGCAAAATAATAATTTTATACTTGCTCTTATTTATTTAGATCAAAAAATATTAACCTCTACATTTATAATATATCTAATATTCTTGATAACTCAAAGAGTTTTGATTTCACTAAAAATTGTAAATTTGAGGAACATAAAATTAATAGTGAAATAATATATATGTAATGATTCGGTTTGGTTTGCTTTGATTTTGCATGCACATCCGATACCCGAACCAAACCTATTAGGTTTCGGTTTAGTTTCTTTATTTCGGTTTTGTTTGTTCTTCGGATCAGTTCAATTTGTCGTTCAATTTTCATATTCGTCACAACATTCTTAATTTGGACTCTATATAATGTCAACCTCCGCAATAAATATATACATTATCCCTAAGAGTATTTATAACTGGGAACTTAGCTTTATGATAAGTATAATATATTTATCCTAATTACTTGAGTGTTAAAATATTAGTAAGGTAAAAAGAAATATAAAACAAATATTATGTAATATTTTAAAAAGAGAGAAAATAGAGATATACAATAAAAATAGAAGAGATAAAGAGAAAAAATTGGTGAGAAACACCTCACAAGCCATGTAATGTGACATCCGGAAGCGAGAAATCACACAGCGTGGTGTCTCATCCTAAATATCATATAAAGTAATATATGATAAAGATTTATTTTAAGTCAACGTTATCATTTTTTTATATTTTACGAAACCGATTTATACTCTACCTCTTTTAGTTAAGTGGGTGCTATTTACACTCCATAAAATATTTGATAACACTCCACTTTTTATTTACCTAATGACAAACAAATAAATATATGTTAATCGCCCGATAATAAGTGAGTAAATATATGTTACTTGCTTGATAACAAGCGAGTCGCTTGTTATCGAGTAGGCAATATACACCTACTCACTTATTATCGAATAGACAATATACACTTACCTATTTGTTATCGAATAAATAAATAACATGTACCTGCTTACTTATACGTAGACAAATAAAATATAATATAAGACTAAATATTTAATGATAGTACAAATAACAGTTACCTTTTATTACTATGAGTTCTGGTGAGATAAATTTTGTCGTTACTCATACTTTACTATTTGACCATTGTAAATGCATGTATGTAGGTGTCAATGCACACAAAAAGTCAGCATCATAATTTATAGATTTTTTAACAAACGCCAAAGTATTGGCGGCCACCACTACAATCGACGCAAACTCAGCCACAAATTTTCTTGTCCCCACAATACTCTGGACCTTCAACTACTTTCTTGGACTTGATACGCGGATCAAAATCCTTATCTTCGTTAGATCTCTTCCATTCACATACTTTTCTATAATACCTCACTCATTTCCAACTTCACGAATTTCCCTCACATTTTCAGCCATAATTTCAGCTCTGAATCAAAGGGTTTTCAAGATTCTTATTGGGTTTTTGTTGGGTACTCAGTTTGGTGTTTACAGATAAGAAACAACTCATTTCTTGCTTTTGGGTTTAAGTTGGTTGAGGCATTTTATCAAACACCTGGTGTGCATTTCTTGGTATTATTGAACAAGCTAGATTACAGGGGAAATAGATTTTGGATAGTAGAATGAAGATTCAATGTGATGTATGTGAGAAAGCTCCGGCGACTGTGATTTGTTGTGCTGATGAAGCAGCTTTGTGCTCAAAATGTGACACTGAAGTACATGCTGCAAATAAGCTTGCAAGCAAGCACCAGAGGCTTGTTCTGCAATCTCTCTCCAATAAGCTTCCTCCTTGTGACATATGCCAAGTAATTACCTTTTCTTTTTCTTTTATACTTGTTTTTAGGTTCCAATTTGTGGATTATTAAATTTAATGTTTGTGTTTTTCTTATTATTTTTTAATTAATTATCATTATTATATTATTGGGAAGGTCCAAATCTCTTCGGGCACTCCAAATGAGACTCGAACTCAGAAGTTGTCCTAAATTCGGGTGGGAGCTTTACTAACTGGGCTAGTCGGCTCAGTCTATTTTTGGGTTTTGGGTTATTTGCAGATCTCTTTGATTAATTATAGTAATCTTGGGGACATTTTGGTTTTGTAATTGTTGCTATTTTGAGATAAATCTGTATAAATAAGGAATGAAGGGTTTTTGAAACCTAGTTTGCTTCAAGTTTTGGTATTTGTTTCTTCTTGAATCTTATATCGGTAAATTCACACTAGAAGTATCTTATAATTCTTGCTAAGATTTTTAATCATAAGTTAAGGGGTCTTAAACTTTTCATGTTAAATCACTATTTTGAATTCTAGAAACGAACAAAAACTCAAATCAAATGAGCACAAAATGTGTTGAGCGAATTTTTTTTGGGGGGTGGAGATGAAAGATGCCTTTCGAACGGTTGAGATGAAGTTACTCTATACATCACATTATCTACACCATTGTGGGTGCGCTTAAAACTTAATCGACCAATTTGCTGCACCGGTTTAAAGAAGGCGTTTATGAATATTGATCACATATGTTGAACGGAGTATTTTGAAGTTGGATAGGGTACTATATAAGTATATATTCAATGATCTTCCGGTTGCATTCAAGAAATAAACAAAAGTACGAGACCCTCGTAAATGGAACTGAAATTTTGTAACTAATCAAGATTACGAGGATACTAATAATTGTTTTGCATTGGTGTTTTCTGATTGTTTGAGATTTTACATGTTTATGTTTCTTGTGTGCATATAATTCGATCTGTCTCCTTTCATAATGAAGAGAATCAAATAACTATATCTACTTTTGAATATTGGTACATCATAGTCTTCCCAAGAACAACATATGTAAAACTGAAGAAGCTAGTAACTAGTCTCGAATCAGTTATAAAGTCTTTTGTATGTTTAGGTTGTTTTATTTCTCATATATATATATATTCACATCTCTATTTAATTTTGTATGTAGGAGAAAGCGGCTTTCATTTTCTGCGTTGAAGACCGAGCTCTCTTCTGCCGCGATTGTGATCAGCCCATTCATTCATCCGGTAGTCTTGCTGCCAACCACCAGCGGTTTCTAGCCACCGGAATCCGAGTAGCTTTGAATTCAAATCCGCCCCAGGAGGCTGAGAACCACGACCTAAATCCGCCTGCACCACCACCATCACCACCACCACTGAACAAGAGTCCCCAAAATATTCCCCTGAAAACACCCACACAGCAAAATTCTGGTTTCAGTTCTCCTTCATGGGCCGTAGATGACTTGTTACAGTTCTCCGATTTTGAATCTTCTGACAAGGTAAGAAAGGCTATTTACACAGCACTCCCTTTTTCCCAAATTAAGAGTCTGCTATTCCTTCTTGGGATCCGCCAAACTAAAGGTGCATCTCATCAAAGAAAAGGTTCAAAAATGATTGAAAATGCAACTAATTCTTTTGAGAAGTCGGAAAAGGAGATGAATGATTTGGTGAGATGTCTACTAATATTTCAGATTTTCATGGAATAACATTCTTTAGGCATTGGGTACGAAAAAATTTCAATGAATAATAATGAAAAGATGGAGAATATCTCACTAAATCATTACTTTTGTTTTCCAACTTCTCATAAATAGTGTTAGTATTTTCAACAAATTTTCAACTTTTTTATTAAGCGCACACTAAGGTTCCTGTTTTCCTTTTGAGACATAATAAATTACTGAATCTCACTATAGCGAACAAGTTTTGTTCTTTACCATTGATTGAGTTGAACTTTGTTTTCTTTAAAAAGTGTGATGCGTTAAATATGGCTTTGGATGGAGTATTAAACTTTCATACTTTACATGTATTCAATTTATTTATTTATGTGTGTCCATCTCGCATTATTTAAAATACTCTGTCCATCTTATGTTGATAGTCTCATTTTGACTTTGGTACTTTTAAAGAAAACACTAGTTTCAACCTAATCGATGGTCAATAATACAAAATCATCTTTTATTGGTGAAATTTGGTACATTGATTGTGTCCAAAAAAAAAAAACGGAATTATCAATTTCAGAGTTGAGACACCCCGAAATGAAAAGTGGGACTATCAATATGAGACAAGCAACGGACAGTTACACGGGTCTCCAATGTTTTGTCGTTTGGATTTCTTAAAAATGTAATCACCCCTCTTTTTGTGGAAATTTCTTGTAAATCTCTGTTGTATCAAACTAGAAAATCTTACATCTATAAATGTAAGATTTCTCCTAATTACAGGTTCCCTTTCTATAATTGGTAAAAATCCTTTTTTTTCAATATGTGCAGAAAGAGCAACTAGAGTTCGGAGAGCTTGATTGGTTGACAGAGATCGGTATGTTTGGTGATCAAGTTGCTCAAGAGACCTTAGCAGCAGCCGAAGTTCCTCAGCTTCAAGTATCATCACAGTCGAGCCCTATAACCTCATATAGACCAAACAAAAACTACATGCCTAACAAGAAACCTAGGATTGAAATCTCGGAGGATGATGATGATCATTTTACTGTTCCGGATTTCACTGTTCCGGATCTTGGTTGAGCTTCAAATATCGTCTATCATGAGAGTTTTTATTTGCATTAAATGAATATACAGTCATACATGAATATATGTATTCATGCGTGTATATATGTATATGTGCATTTAGGAGATTAATTGACGAATGCTGTAGTTACTTTGTTCTGGGGGTTATATTATGAGTTTCTTTGGGTGGATCAAATTTGCTAATATTCTTTTGGTCGAGATTGAAAACTTTATATTAATGTGTTATCATTAAATATATTTTTCTACTTTTTGTTGAGTAAACTTTGTTCTTGATGTTTGAATCCTGTCTTATATGCAATAACACCCTTCATAAGAAGAAACTGTCTCTGGCAAGGACTGTCTGTATACAGAACTTTTTAAAACAGTTTTCCATCTCCAATAATCAGAGGACATATTTAGCGATGGAAAATTGTTGCTAAAAGTTCGGTTTGCATAAGACCCATTTGCATATGAAATTGGCCGTATATATATGTTTGTGTACGTGTGTATTGACTTTGTTGGTTTGGAACTACATAGATTTTCATCACGTAGTTCAAAAGAAGTATTTATTCCTGTCTTGAAGCATCATTGTGATCCGTTAATTCCCCAAGGTGACAAGGTTCAATTGAGATTTTGTATCCATTGATTGTATGAATGTGGGTTCGATTTAAGGTTAACGGAGAATGGTGCTGGGGGAATTAAACCATAGACTTCTCCTCTATGAAGGGACTCTTTTATCACTCGAACTATAAGTTAGGTCTAGACCTCACACTTTTGTATATAGATATATTGATACTCTCACACACGTAAATATTTATGAATATATATTGCCAAGATATGTTATATATAATCCGCGGCTATCTTTTGGAGATGGTCTTGAGTTTGATTCTCCCTCTCGTAATATCGATGTAGAATGTAAGATAGAAGATAGTTATAAAATTCATTTTAGAAGTAAAGTTGGTTGAAATGGCTTTGCTACCTGGTAGAGATGACTAATTTATATACACACATCCTTCACACTGCCAACCAACTTTTAAAAACACATTTAGTGTGTGTACAAACTTTCAGAATGAACAATTCACCATAGGTTTCATTTTTCTATCTTCTTTAGCTCAATTTGTCCATATAAAGAGCTTTCAACAGTCTATTCTAACCAAAACCTTTAAAACTTGCCCTTAATCAATGGCAACTACAAGGCAATCCTTGTTCTCTCATCTTGTCTTAGACATATTCATCTCAACCGTATTCATGACTTTAATTCCTATGTTTGTTCTATCAAAAACCCTAGATTCCGACATTCGTGCCCTCCGCTCGATCAAGCAAGCAGTCGATCCTATCTCAATTTCTTCGTATTCCTTCCTTAATACATGGGATTTCAATTTCGATCCATGTGAGAACTTGGGCCCACATTTCCTTGGGATTCTTTGCACAATTCCTCTCGACAATTCGAGCTCCCAAATAGCTATGATCAATCTCGAAGGAGAAGGGTACGATGGGTTACTCACACCGGCCATTGGGAACCTAACGGAGCTCACTTCGCTTAACCTGAGCAAAAACAAGTTTCGAGGGCTAATACCAAACTCCATTACCAACTTAAAGAAACTCACTAGACTTGTATTATCCGATAATTTCCTTAGCGGCAATATCCCCGCAAAACTCAATACTCTCAAGAGACTCGAAAGTATCAACGTGTCAAGAAATAGGCTTTCGGGCTCAATCCCGGCCGAGTTTTCGTCACTTCGGAGATTAACCCTCTTGAGTTTATCAAACAACAGGTTCTCCGGTCGAATCCCTGACCTCACCGGGCTATGGAAACTAAGAATACTAGATTTTAGTAGTAACCAACTCCACGGAACATTGCCAAAGCTTCCTTACAGCTTAGTAACACTCTTACTAGGTCAAAATGGGCTCTATGGCCATATTTCATCTCTTATGAGGCTTGAAAATCTCAAAACATTAGACCTGAGCAATAACCATCTCTCTGGTTTTATTTTCTTGGAGATCCTTGCATTGCCCACGTTGAATCACCTTAATCTTTCTGAAAACCGCTTCACGAAAATCGAGGTGCTTAACATGACCAACACCGAGACACAGCTCAAAGTGCTCGATGCGCATGCCAACCACTTGCATGGTCGTTTGCCTACAAATCTTGCCACTTTCGTGAACCTAACAACACTCAATCTCGGGCAAAACCTATTATCAGGTCAGATTCCGGCCATGTATGGGAAAAGGTGGGAAAGCCTTGGAGAAGCATGTTCTTGGATCATAATTTCTTGAAGGGAGATATCCCGCCGCGGTTTAATAGTAGCAATGTGAAGGTGAGGGGTAGCTTTGCAGGTAATTGCCTTAACTGTCCTCGGAGTGTTCGGTTGTGTGGCGGAGGGCAGAGGGCGGCTTCGGAATGTGATAGGCGGAGCCGTGGTGGTTTGTAGTGGTGGTGGTTTGTAGTGGTGGAGCTTATGGGGTTTGTTACTTTGTTTTAAGAAAGTTGATTGATTTACTTGTAGTAGGATCATTCAGACTATTTCTAAGGTATTCCTAGTACTACACGATTATGAAATGTTTGCACATCCAAAAGCACATTATATTGCTTAACGCGTAAGTTGGATTCTCGTTGCAAGCAAAATTTTTATGAAAAATAAAAATTGTAGGAGTAAAACTAAATTTTTTATGAAAAACTAAATATGCCACAACGATAATTAATATTTAAAAATATTAACTCAGTAATTTCTTTTTGCTAGTTTATATGATGTGTTAATTGGTATTTGTAAAGTTAATAAGTAATATGAAAAATTTAAATGAATCTCTAAAATACGGAAAAAAAAATGGACAACATATTTTGACCCATAATTTGATTTTGCACACCACTTTTAAAATCGATGAGCTTGCACCCTCCTGCCAGCATTTTCTATCAACCTCCGTCAGTGAATTATTAAAGTACGCGAACGCCCTTATTTATATAAGCAGGTTTCATGCCTAAGAAATAAAAGAAAGTTGATGGTTGAAAATTAATTAAAGAATTTTATGTACTACATATATTGGGTTGATCCCTATCATTTGGACTTGATTCTGCTTATTTTTTGATTAATACCGAGTTGGGTTCTTCTCTTAACCATATCGAATAGAACATGCTGAGCTAAATCTCCTTAGGGTGTGTTTGGCAACCCCAATTCCATACTATAGAATTGGAATTGGGGGATGGTTTTAGAATTCTATTGTTTGGATAGGTTAAAAGTTATAGTTTTGGAATTCTACTAGAATTCCAAAACCACAAATTCTAAAGGATTGAATTCTATAAAAATAGTAGAGTTTTCTAATTCCAATTTCTATTGAATTCAAAAAAAAAAAAATTCACCATTACCACTCATATCACCCCCACCCCAGTGGTACACCTCCCACCTCACCTCACCTCACCCCACCCCCCCCCCCCCCCAAATATAATGTATATATATGTATACATTAAATATAATGTATATTAAATATAATGTATATGTATATACACAATGTGTATATATATACAAAGTTGTATATATATTAAATGAACTTATGGGGCTATCACCTCCTTATTATCTATTTGGAATTTCAAATGAATTCTATAATTTAGTCAAATAAATAAAGGGTTTAAATTCTATTAGAATTTCAAATGAAAACTACGTGCAATCCAAACAATGGTATTATAATTCAATGGTATTGCAATTCTTGGAATTGTAATACTATAGAATTACAATTCTAATAGAATTCTAAAACTACATATCCAAACACACCCTTAATGTAAAACCTGCTCGATTTAGATCGGAAAAAATGCTTAATTAACTCCTAACCTTCCTAGACACTGCAAAGAACACATAATGAAAATAGCTCAGTAAGGGCTGTAAAAGGGAACAAGAAAAGGGTTTGATAAGAAAGAGTTTTGGAGTCTCCCGCTCAATTAATAAACATCAAGTTTGAAGTTAAGGCAGCATGGATACGAGACTTTTGAACTAAAGTTTGGAATAACAAATTAAGTCTAATTCCCTTATCCTTCACTTGTATTTGGATGGAGAAAAAAAAACTTGATATTTGTGCAAAAGTCAGAATTTGGAGCATGGAAAAGTGGAAATCCATTGTTTGATAAAATTAGTGAAAAATTTAAAATTTTACACTTGGTAAATTTGCTATACTTTGCCTTTTAAAAATTTCGACTTAAAATTTCGTGGTATGAGGCGTCATTCTCCAAATTCCGACGTAAAACAAGTGATATTGTAATTCATTTTATTTTTAAAATTTTACATACAAGATATCCAAAGATGAGAAATTGGAATTGAAGAAATTTTAAATGATAGAATTTTAAGTTCTATCATTTATAATTTTTATGAAAATTAAAATTACTCCATCCAAATTTAGGGTAAGATCCAACCTACCTAATGGTATATGACTAAGCAATCGCATGTAATTACGCCAGTCTTTTATTTAAAAACTTATTTTTGATAGTCTGCATTAGTATGAGAAACGATAGGGGGCAATAAAGTAGGTGAAATGGTTGGATTTTGCGAAACTCTTTCAACCACAGCTAGATGTGATTCCAAGGAATTTTAGCCACTCATAAGTAGCTATCCATATTAGCTATTCATAATTAATGTGAATATGTTATAAAGATAATATTATAAAATTTAATGTATTTTTATTAGTTATTATATATTACTATTGCATTGATATATCATAATTTTTTTTTTAATATTATTGATGATTATTTTATGATTCATATAGCGACTTAGTTTTAATTTGATACTTTAATGTAAAATTATTAAGTCATAACCTGCTCCAAAAGATGCTTATTTTTTTCTTAAAACTTGAACCAAACTAACCCTCAACATGAACACATACGTACTCTTCCTAAATTTGAACAAACGAGCCCGGAAACACTTACTCTTCCTAAAATGTGTAGCAATATCCGTTACTATTTGATTAATGATTAGGTATGATCTAAATAATGCTATCTTCTATGTTCGTTTCGTGAATTACTACTGATAAATTTATTCAATAAGATAATTTTTCTTAATTGACAAAGTGAAAAAATTATGAATTGTCTTCTAGTAAAATAAAATTTGTGATGTTAATTGTAAATCATCCGGGTATTTGAAACCAAATTAAAGAAAAATTGCATTCGTTTCATCAATATTTTTTTCATTAATTTAAACTCTATGCGGACTACATTTTTGTTTTACATGCAATTACAAAAATAATAATTCTGAATGGAAGCTTTAAAGTTTATTCTTTTAAAAATACTAGGGTAAATTACCAAATAATACAATATACATTAACCCTTTCTGCAATTTGGGAACGTACTAATTTTTTCGAAACTAAAGACAAGATACTTTTTAATTTTTTCACTTTGGGTAACCTATTAATTATAATATTAATACAATACGATATTTTGTGTATTTTTACATAACTTTAATTATAATATTATTTGTGTCCATTTGTATGATTGTTTGTTTGTTTTATGTTCATGCAGTGGACACAAAATTCTTGGATCTAGGGTAAGTATAGGTAAGAGGTTTGATTCAAAAATTCTAGCTGGGTACTCCTCTCAAATCTGATTTAAGGATTTTTGAATTAAGTGGTTTTAAAGTTTAGTTTTATGACGCATTCTTGAAATTTCTTTGGAAATTACATCTTCATATATTTGGTTCAAAAGCGTTTACGTGTATGAATTATTATCTATATTTGTAGGATTGCATGAAAAGCAGATTAAGAATGGCTGGACACAAGTGTACCAATATAAGCCTTAGTAAGCTAATTTCGGTACAACACATAGCAAAGAAGTTCTACTACAACTCCAACCTAGTGTACCAGTATGTACATTAAAACCAATATTAATTGGTATGTGCTATTGTAAAACTTCCAAGTTTTCCTTTTTCTAAGGGTATGTTCGGTAACATTTTTGGAGAATGTTTTATGAGAATATTTTCAAAAAATGAAAACGAGAAAACGAATTTTCCTAGAACGAAAATAGTGAAAATGAAGATTGTAAGAGTGAGAATGGATAAAACGTCATTTTGGCGTTTTTGCGTTTTATACTTTAAACATGAATTCATTCTTCGAAAATGTTTTTCGTGTTTTTGTCAACATTCCACCGAACACATTTTTTTATTCGTTGTTGTCCTCAAAAAAAAAAGGGGCCTCTAAAAATGTTACCGAACGGACCCTAAAGGACTGAATTTTGGTATCTAACCTAATAGCCTTGCCCTAGTTATTATTTTAAATAGAGGCAAGGGGCAGGCTTAGAGATAGATCTTGGGGGAGAGTGTTTAATTGTAATTGGAGACAGGACGAACAAAGTGGCTGGTGTTGCAATAAGAGATAGGGGTGAAAGACAAAAGATCAAGGTTGTAGAAGAAGATGGTTAAGTTGTGAAGCCGGAGGCATTGTGCCAACACAAATTGCTGGAAAGCCGAGGGGATTTGGAATCTACGATTTAAAATTTAGACGGCTGCATATGTTGTGTAAGCCAAATTCTTTCTATCTAGTCTGTAAGTTCCTTTTTGATCTCATTGAAACACTTACCTCTTTAAGTCGTAAACACTTATTTTGATTGGTTTAAAAATTTAATTCTAAATACTTATTTGGGGCAATTAAAAAAAAGGGCTTATTAGAGAAAGATTTTCACACTAAGGTCAAAGAATAATTTTTTTTTAAATAAAGGGCCTATTTTTTATTTTATTGATAATATGACATGTGTCTTTTTTTTTTCATTATAAAATGACATCCCAACCCTTAAAATAAATAAAAAAATTAAATGCATTAAAATATGGACTGCAATATGAACTTTGCAATCTATATTTCACTGCAATATGAACTTTGCAGTCCATATTTCACTGCAATGTGAACTTTGCAGCGATATTTTTAGTGCAAAGTTCAAT
The DNA here is from genome assembly GCA_021464415.1 of Lonicera japonica. NCBI lineage: Eukaryota > Viridiplantae > Streptophyta > Magnoliopsida > Dipsacales > Caprifoliaceae > Lonicera > Lonicera japonica. The sequence goes on along the minus strand of CM038468.1, from coordinate 5,585,934 downwards.
GCAGTCATATTTTCTGCAATGTGAACTTTGCAGTCATATTTTTAGTGCAAAGTTCATATTGCAGTACATATTTCACTGCAATTGAACTTTGATCATATTTTTTGTGAAAATTTCATTAAAAGGGGTAATTAGGAAACATAACATGTTTTTATTAATTAAATGATATTTAAATTTATTCAAATACATTCATTTAAAATTAAAACAAAAAGCATCTTACACTAATTCCAATTAAAAAAGGCCATTCTTCAAATTACCAATTAAAAATAGGCCCTTCATTCAAAAAAATATTATTCATTGGATTTTTGGTAAAAATCAATGTTAATAGCCATTTACCTAATTTCTATACTTATTTTGTATCTTAAAAAGTAGAAGACAACTTTATCTCTTTAAAGTTTAAAGTCTGAATTTTTAAAGAAGTAAATAATTCCTCTTTCCTTATCCTTTTAAGTAAGTCATTTTTATATAATAAGTAGATAGTGGTAAATTTGTCCAAATAACAATTATTTAATAGTGAGATGATATGTTTAAAAAGTTAACCCATATTCAAATATGACATTCAAAATAAAATAAATATATTTTTCAAATTTAAGTCTTATACACGTAAGAACCCGTCTCAATAGTTTTCAAATTCAACATTAAGATTTAGATAACGTAAGCAACATATCCTTAGACTACTGTTAAATTTTAGGAGATTGAAGTCAAAAGATTAAGTAAAACTTTAAAATTATATTTAACAGGTAAAATAAGAAGACAAGATATGATAACATTATCTTAGTCCATATTTTATGTTAATTTACATTAACTATCAAGAAGGGATTATTTATCCCATTAAAAATTTCTTATTTTATCAATAAAGATATAAGTTGTTTTATTCTGTCTAAATAAAATAAACTAAAATAAAATAATTTTATTTTAAAATATTGTACATCCCGAATTGCCGTGTACCACACAGCCTGCTACTGAGACTGATCATCAAACCCACCTGCCCGCAGTACAGCTAGCTAGATGCACAAAATTTTCTCTGTGTTTCTAAAATGGAGGAAGTTCAGGAGATATTGAAGGTGTTTGAATCTTCTCTTTCTCTTATCAAATGGCGACTTCGACCTGCTTCTAAGCGTCGTCTTGAGACAGGTAGGTGTTTTTGCGCACCTTTTTCTTTTATATTTCCCAATTTTTTTGGTTTCGAGGGTTCATCCCAATAGGTTGTTGCGTGAGTTTTTGCACACCTCGAGTAATCTTCGCTCGTTATTGGTGCCTGCCGCTCAAACAATTGTGTAATCGCGATTTGTTTAGCTGTGTCTACTTCAAATTGGAGTTCTACTTCTATTTGTTTTTGGTTGATTTAAGGTGTGGAGAAATTTGATTGTGTTTTGCTTTGAACGCTGAATATATAAGTTGTAACCCGTGTCAAAGGACTATCGACCACGTGAATATATAGGTCGTAACCCGTTCCAAAGGCACTATGAACTATTCAAAAAACATTTTAAATCTAATACACCCAATTTTTTGTACCTTATACAATTTAAGATTCAAAAACCATTGCTCCTTGTTATATAGATTTAACGGTTTTATAGATCATTGGCTAATGAATAAAAAGAAATAGGGGCACCCTTTGAATAGAAATTCATTGGAGTTAAATTAAGCATTTAGATTAAGGTCTTCTGTTAACGCTGAATACTGAATTTAATCCAATTCAACCTTCATTGGTCAGAAACAAACACTATTTTTACCTTTTAATGCTGAAATGGAAGTAAAAACAAAGACCACGACTGAATTAGATACTTGTGTTATGCAGCAGAGTGGTGATTATTGTTTCCTTGATAGCAAGATGGAAAATGACAGTGAAAACAATTAAGTTTTAAGGGAAGTTGTAAAATAAGTTGAGGAATGTGATTGAGATGTTATCTTTACATTTTGGCTTTTTCAATGAAAAAAATTTCTTTGGGTGGCGAGGAAGATTTTTTTAGAACAATAGTTAAAGAATGATAGAGGACATCTACTCGTAAAGACGAGCATGAGATGGAGAGTATCTTACCGTATCACTCAACTTATTTTCCAATTCCTCACGCAAACCAATTGTTTTTGTTATCATATTCCAACTTCTTATCAAATGGAGCCTTAGTTTATTCAGTTCTTCCTAATTTTTTTTTCTCAGCAGCTAAATGGTTATCATTCCAATCTTTGAAATGCATTCCTTTGTTTTCATGGGGAAACATAATGCTCTGATTTTGCTTTAAAATTTTCAAAATTCTACAATTTACTAACTCTAAATTTTTGCTTCGTGTATACATACATCATATATATATGTACTAGGTATAACCCTCTACATTATTAACCACAAATGAACTGCAGCACTATCCCTGTTTATAGAGAGTTATTCTCCTTGTAACGCTCTTTATGTTTCCTGTGCCTATGCCCTTCGGTAGTCCGCTGTGGCTAACAAATGACTCGTGCCTGCCACACTCCCTGTCTATAGAAAGTTTTTTGTGCACAAAGCACTATCTAAGCATACAACATATTGTTCCTATCTATCTTTAATAATTAGATATATTACTCCTGTCTGAAACTAATAGTCCCAGTTTCTCTTTTGGAACATAATCAATATATAAAAAGTTCCGTAAAGAAAACGTGGACCTCACCTAGCTTCCACATTGTCTCAGATATAGTGCATATGATGATGGTAATAGTAATAGCAATGAGAGGGAGAGTTGAATTTAATTTCGAAATTCAAATAAGTGATAGAGTTGTGAGAATGGTTTATATGTGCACTACTTCACTCACTATGTAGAGATTTAACTTTTAAGAGAACTTTTGCAGTTAGATATTGCTATGTGTGGAAAAAAGACGGGCTTGTCTCCCTTGTATGCTATGTATACAAATACACATCTATTATAAGTGCAGGGACGAGTTGGCGGTTATTTTTTGCTCCTTTCCTGAAATTGCCAAATAACCCTTCTTGTTGTAGGAAAAAGTACTACTTAAATTAGGATTGGTACCCGTAATCTTGGAACCCGTAACCTTTTATACAAATGCTTACAGCTTAACCACTCAATCATCTCATTCAAATAATTTTAAATGTATTAAAAAATTTACAGTATCAAGACTACAAGGGATACTGCATACCCATCGAGTGTGCCATGATTCTTGTATGTATATGTATGCTATACATGCAACATTGGGAATTGAATGAATATTTCAATCAAGATTTTTTTTCCCCTTTTTCCTAATGCATCATGAATTTTGATTGGATTAAATTTCTTTGGGGCAGATATTCTGGCCTTGTGCACAGGAATGAGAGCAGTAATAATGGTAGACTATGGCGGAAAGATGCCTGAACTTCAAGAACGGCTTTGCGCATTTCTCAAGATTAGCCAAAAGGTATGTCTGTTTCCTAAATAGGTACTGTATCAGTTGGTTGAGAAACTATATCTGTTGATTGTTGTCACTATATAACAGTTACTTCCTCCGTCCCTAATTATCAGTCCATCTTTGAATTTCACATTTTATAAGAACGAGCTTCTCTTCCAAAGGATTGGGTGTCTCGCCTTCCCCAAGAATTTTTTGATGTTTTGCTTGCTGATTTTGATGCTGTAGGCGTGGGTTATTGTATTTGAAAAAAAAAAAAGGAAACTTATTTCCTATCGTGAGTTTTGGTCCGTCGATTATTTCAATTATTCTGAAAAGAAATGGTGGACTCTTACTCATGATAGGAAACAAGTTTTGGTTCTAAGCCATTGATTGGATGAAATTAGTGGGTTCTTGTAATATATGAAGTTCAAAGATTTACTCTTAATTAGAGAGGGAGGTAGTAAATTTTTAGTCCGTTGAGATTCAAGGTTTCAAATGAAACCTAAGTAAGAGAAACTTCTTTACTAAGCTTTTTTTTTTTTTTCCAAGTCCAAACTAGGACATTAGAGTAATAGCATAAATAAAGAAAAAAGTAACAAAAGGAGGGGGGTACAATAAGGTCATCCCCAATGACCTCAAAAAACACAATGAAATGAGGAACTTACAAGAAGAAATTGCAAAATGGACTAAATACTAAGAACTAAAGTCCACCGAGCAAATTCACAAAAAAGTAAAAGAAAAGCCAACAGGAAGGCTAAAAAAAAATGCAGGACAAGAGGCCAAAGATGACCCAACAAAGCTGCCAACAGAAATAGAAAAAAGAGAAAATAAACTGCAAACAGTAATTAAGAAGCAAACTATTCACTGGATCACCAAAAAGAACCCACTGCTGCACCATAACCTGAGCACAGAACTGAATAAACTGCTGCAACTCAAGATGAGCTGCAGTGAAACTGGCTGTGCACTGCAGCACTAAACTAAACCAATTGCAACTGCAAGAGATACATCAAACTGTGGTTGGCATTGAAGGGCTTGCTGTTGTTGTAAAATTGAGAACAAGCAGGACCAAACTGCCTAAAAACTATCAGATTGTGATCCCTGGTTGTCATCATTATTGTCCTCATTGTCATCTGTTAATTGATTAAATGTTGCAGTAGCATCAATATGCACAGTTGCTCTTAACTAATTATTCGTTATGGCTTTTTCTTCACCCTGTCTTTTCTTTTGATCTGCCAAAAGAGTTTGCCATTGGAATTCATCAGGGCCATGATTCTTGAGGGAAGGTTTGGTTTTAGCTAGCCTAGAAAGTAGAAACTACATTAGCTTCTCTTTTGGCTGCTTTAGACATCTTATTTTGCGTGTGCAAAGGGAGAATTGTGGTACCAGTTTTTTGCCTTTGTGCTCTTGTCTTCAAAGGTGAAGGAACATACTCAGGGCTACTACTATTGGTAGTAGAACAAAGCTTGCTATTTGATGAAATAGGATGAGTTGTGCCAGTAGACAATTGTTGCTTTTAAAGAGGAGGAAAATCTTGTGCAAGTATCGAAGATCTTTCATCTTGCTCCACTTGTAGTATTGAAGATCTATCATCTTGCTCCACTTGTATGCAACCATTGTATGCATCAATATTGTTTATGGCAGCATTGAAAGTCATATCTGCTCTTGCTTCCCATGACATGAAAGGCTCCTCTTGCACTAAAAATGCCTAATTTCTGCCTTTGGAAGGATTGTCTTTCATGAATTTTATGTCAGTGGGAATATTAAAAGATTGGTGCTTTTCATGATGCATTTTTGTCTCTACAATATCATCATCAGATTCCCCAAAAATATCCCTGTTTTCACCTTCACCATCATCTTCCCAATTAGCAATAGGATCAAATTGGTTGTGGAACCTCTGTTTAAAGTGGGAAGAGATCTACTAGAGGATGGGGTGGGACTATGTTGTATGTAAAAAGAAGTGCTATGGTACATTGGCTTGTTTTTGGCAGTATTTTTCTTAGACTTGGAAGAAACTGAACAGGGAACAACTGATTCAACAGATGAGCTGTGTATCTGAGGGTTGGAGCTGGTCATCATATGGCTTGATGATGCAGAGCCTTGGTTGTGATTAGGGGGAATGGTCAAAGGAGTTCCAAAGATCTCCTGAATGGCATTGTTAATTTCTCCTGCTATAATGGGATCAACAAGAACAACATAACTGACTTCATTGGCAGAAGATTTGTTGTCTGCAGGAACAGTTATATCAGAATTCCCCACATGAACAGAAGAATGGCCAGCACCTTGAGGAGAAATGGTTACAATAGGTTGGAAATTGGCAGTGGGATCTGAAAGAGGATGATTTGCATTATGGCCAGTTTTATGGCTGGGAATAGCAACAATATCTGATGCTTTAGCTGACTGAGCTTTCTTGGTATGGGGATAATAAGAAAGCTCTTTTGAAGAGGAAGGTTTGTTGGAGGTCTCTTGAATTCTCCCATCAAATGACTAATGAAATGGCAATGGGAACAAAATTTAGGAATGTTCTAATATGTGACCAACACTTCAAAACTGAAATCTTCTCTTTCAATGAGAAGCTTTGAGTGTAAAGTGTGCAACAGGTCCACTTCCACTTGGATTCTAGCAAAGTGACCATAGACATAATTCTTGGTGTTTGGATCAAAAGCTTGTGGAATGCCAACAAGGCTGGCAATACTGACGAGAAGCTGGGGATCCTAGTATTATTGGGAAATACCATGAAGTCTGATCCATATTTGAGCTGTGGTTTGCTTTTGAAATTCAGGTTTGAAATCATTTTGCCAAGGCTGTAGCCTAAAACGGCCAGGATTGAAGTTCAAACTGCCTTTCAACCAAGCTTGATTATGATCTTCATGGTTTTTGAACCTAAGACAGAAAAATCCCCTGCCAATAGGGGTGAGAATGAAGCCATTTGTTATGTTCCACCTCTCATTTAGCTTAGAATGAAGAGATGAAGTTGTGACAGGTGAAGCACCTTTGGGTAAAGTAAATCTGCCAATGAGGTTGAGTTTGCAAGCTTGCACAGATTTTCGGTAGATGGATTCATCAAGTTTGATGGCTGGGAGGTTACTTTTGATGTATGGTTGAGGAATGGGAGCAAGAATCGTGGGAGTTATCTCCTTTGAATTTTTAAAAAAACTAGCAATATAATTAGTTTGAATGGAACTAGAAGTGTGGGGGAAATTTGGCTGACTGACAGGGGGTGTAGGAGGGGTGTTAGTTGAGGTGATAGGTGGAGTAGAATATTGAACAAAGTCTGCCCTAGAGCCTTGTGCACCAGCAGCCACAGCAATGACAGGAGCAGAAAAAGTTGGCAGCACCTTTTCTGCCAAAGCACACTGTGCAGTGTGTAAAAAGCTGTTTTGCTGGGAAAAAACAGCGGGGCTGTTTTGTTGGTGTTGAGAGTCCGGAATACCACTAGTGGTATTATTGACAACACTAAAAGGAGGAGCAATAACCAGATCTTCATCTAAAATGACAGGGAAATCCACATTTTGGCCTAAAGAGCTGGTTTTTGGTGGTGTAATTGAGGAATGGGCATCAAACAAATGTGAGACTTGAGTGGATGAGTGTAAAGGGGTATTAGAGATTTGTGAGGGGGCTTGGGAGGTTGGCAAAACCTGCTTAGCTTGGGGATCAACATTGATGCAAAAATCTGCACTTTTAATGGGATTTTCTGGAGCTGCAGAAAAGGGGTGTGGGGGGGGGGGGGGTGGGGCTTGCTACAGCTGATCTTAAACAGGTATTTGAATGTTGTGGAGTGCTTGAGTCAGTTGTGCACCTGTTATAGAAGTGTGGACTGCTGCGGCTTCACATTTCTGCATAAAATCTGCAGAAACTACACTGCCCACTGCTGGGACTGTAGAAACTGAACTGTGAACCTGTGGTAGACTAGATGAAGGAGTACCAAGGCCAGAGATGAAGAGAGCCAACTGCTGCTGCTGTTGAACTAGATCTTTAACCATTTTTGGTTGTTTTTGAGCATGTTGCACAATAAATTTTGCTAAATCATTTGATGAAAACTGAATTTGTGTACGTGCAATGTAATTTTGATGATGTACATGAGGTGGGAAATAGTGTTGAGCAAGGTGGTTTTCCGGTGAAGGAGGGTGGTAAAGTGGTGGGGGTGGGTGGTTTTGTGGTGCTATGGAGGGTGGGGGAGGGGGGGGGGGGGAGTGGTGACCAGAATCATCATAGGTTGAATAGTGCTCAAAAGAGGGAGGAGAGAGAAGAGAGAGAATTTCCATACTTTCTCTCTCTAGAATTTTTCATTGTGTTTTTTATTCCTCTTTACTAAGCTTCTTGTTATGTAACTATTGATAAATGCTTGTCCTCTATCTAATGAAATCATGTGTATAACTATATATATATTATTTGATCTGAAACAAGTGCCATATATTGATTGAGAAGAAGAAAGTAAAGTGAGAGTAAATTGCAACTGCGGCAAGTAAACTATTAGGCAGTTTCAATTTACCCACTGAGCTTCTAATTTGTTTCAACCAGTCCATTCTATCCAATTCCTTCCATATCTAAGCTGTTAGAGAACACATTGTTTTTGTCATTTGCCCGCTAAAATGACTCTAATTCACACTTAAATGGTTGAAGGAGAGCATTTTATTTAGGGCCTTTTGCTCTAAGTGATCAAATGAGGGAAGTGAAAACCGTTTTAAGGGTGAATGAGAGTCATTTTAGTGGGTAAATGACGAAAATAGCCCCACGTACTATGTGCACAGTCTCTAACGGCTCAGATATGGATGGCATTAGACAGAATCGGCTGATAGAAACAAAATAAATGTTCATCGGGCAAATTGAAACTTTTTTAAGTTCAATGTTTTAATTGAAACTGCCTAATAGTTTAGTGGCTATTTTTGCAGTTTACTTGTAAAGTGAATAGAACCAGCAGTCCACTGAAGAAAAAAGAACATAAGAAAATAGCCGAACAATGCGCTAAATTAACAAAAGCAAATCAGTCTCCATTACCCTTATTATTAATGGCATGATCATCATCTCACTTGATAAAATTTGTGGGCTCAAACGAACCTCAACGTATGATGCTTTTTAAACGTGAAAGTCATTCAGTTCATACTAATCTTCCTTTAACTCTAAATGTAATGATGATTACTTGTCCTTCATCTGACAAAATCAATAAATGCCCCCTTACCTTATGGTTTAACGGCATGATCATCATCACTCCTGTCAAAAGTATGATTGTTATAACTGAGGTATCTAATGAATTTAATAAAACCAGTTATGTTTCTTATCAAAAACCATTTTTTTGCTACCTCCTTGACAATTTGTTCTTTACTTTCAGTTTTGGGGTTTGTGCCAGACACATATATCATATTCGGACTGAGTTTCTCTAAGTCTTGCCATTCTAGAATACATACATACATTTATATAAACACATATAAGCCTATATTTTGCCTTTGTTTTTCAGGAGTTATCTATCTTTGAACATCTACGAGTCATGGTTATAGAAGACATGATATACTTGATACACGTCAAAGGGATTGCAGAGCTTGTTAAGTCAAGTCTAAACTCGGAAACAGAACTGAATTTTGTAGATATAGAACAGGATCCTCCAAAGGTCATTTAGTTTCCATTAAAGGATTTTATTTTATGAGGTCCATTCTGAATTTTTTTTTCTTCTTTTTCTTATTTTCCCTTTATTATCATATTGTCAGTCCAGATGATAACACAAGCTGAGGAAAGCTCTATTGGAACACAGCTTATGTCAGTTATGAAGTTGTTTTCTTTGGTCTTTCCTGGTGATGCAGTAAAAATTGATCTTGTACAATCTAATAGGACAGATTCGATCGCTAATGTTGAATCCTCTGTGGACGAGTTCATTGATCTGAGTAGCTGCATGCATGACACGGAGGTCACTGTGCCAACCCTAAATGGGTAGCTCCCTCTACCTTTATCCTTACATGCAAGTTCGTCATTTTTGGGCATGACTTGTAATTGTATGTATTTTCTCATTTTATGGTACCATATGTGTTTTCCTTGGGTTGTTTCTCAACAACTAACCTGAAAGTTGAACCAAACCTACCTCTAGGGATGGCAAAACGGCCTGACCCGACCCTAATGAGATAGGTTTTGGATTGGTTTTATTTTAACCAGGGGCGGCTATGGGTCTCAAATACAACCCGCCTCGGGTTTGGGTTTTAAACAAATTAATCTGGCCGACCTGAATATAATGTTCCCCCAGCTTTATATGCCCTTATTATATATCGTATAATTACAATGGGTCTTGGCGGGTCAATGTGTGTTGGGGAGGGTTTGGGTCCATATATATAAGTAAAAGGGCAGGTTTGGGGCGGGCATATTTTTTAGGCGGGCCTGGTTCGGTAAACCCACCCCAAACCTGACTTCCATGGGTTGGGTTGTGGTTGTTTTTCCTTTGGGTTAATTTTGGTTCCAAAATTTAAAGAACCGCTAGCTTCGGGTCAGTTCTCAGTTTGATCCCTGAACTAACCAAAACTGAAACTGAACTATACATATTCTTACGCTGCACATATCTCTGTTCTTGCTTAAATGGAATTTTCTGTGAGTGCTTCACAGTTGTGTGTTATTTTGCAATGAGGATGATGACTGAACCAGAGGAACTCTTAGTATGCAAAGTTTGTAATGCTATCATATAATACTGCTACTTACAAATACCAAGCGTTGAGTGCCAATTACTACCTGTCTAGAAGGTGGATGTCAGTAGTTATTTGGCGATACTCTTCATTGGGGATGTGAATTTTTTACCCATGCAGAAGATTTTTAAAGTGCTTTTACCCTCCTCAAAGACCATACATACACCCTTGTGTTCTGAGTTTGATAGTTATATATTAAACTTGGGCATCGTTTGATTATTTCCACTAAATCTAACTGTTTTGCTGCAGATGGCTTCTTGGTTATCCAGTAGTGTATTTGTTTGGCAAGGAGCATATTGCAGATGCGATATATAACCTTTCTACCAAGTCTCTTAATCTTTTCAAAATCTCAGTCAGCAGGTGTGTTGTACACTTGTTCCCTTCTTATTTATTTATATATTTATTTATTTACTCCCTTCAGTCTTAGAAAGATAGTCCCACTTTCCTTTTTCGGTATGTCGCAAATTGATAGTTCCATTTTTCTTTGGGACATAATCAATGTTCCAATTCTCACTATCGAAAATGACTTGTAGTCTGACTATTGATTAGACTGAAAAATAGTGTTTCCTGAGAAATCACCGAAGTCAAATTGGGACCATCTTTTAGAACCGGAGGGAGTATTTATTTCTCTGTGGTATGTTCTGTACACTTTCTAATGTGAAGGATCACTTCTAGAGGATATTATAGTGTAAGAATGTGTTTAACATAAAATTTTGTTTTCTTGATCTGCATACAGCCTACATGCTGGGTTATAAATTGACATGGTTTTGCTCTTTCTGAAGTATAGTCCAAAGTTAACAATACTGTTTGTTATTATTATAAGCAATAGTTCTTTCATAGAAAAAAAGAAGAAAAGAAAAGAAGATAAGAAAAGAAAGCAAGAAAGAACATAAAATGGAACCCCAATCACTTCGAAGGATCTTCACATTAAAGAAAAAATGGTTCAAATTGAAGAAAAGCTTCTTGAGAATCTAATAACAAGGAAATACAAATTCTGAGATTCTTTTTGTTGTAGGAGCCCATTTAATTCATAGAAATTGTATGTTCGTTATAGGTAGTGGCCATTTAATTTGTTGTTGATGATTTGAAGCGATGTTGATGTTAACCAAGGCTTAATCACGGATTCTGAAATTCATTATGTTGTAGGAGCTGTATCTCCGATAGAGGATCACGGCAAGAAGAACTAATGAGGTGATTACTCTTTAATCCACTCTATCTGGGCTGGGTAAATATATGTTTAGCTTATATGACCTTATATGACAACCATGAGAACTTTGAGGTCATTTGACTTTTGACCCTATCAATAATTCAAATTTACACTTAACCCCTTAAAACATTATAAAGTAGTGGAGTAGTATAGGTTTAAGTAAAAAGAGGGAATAGTAGTTAAGATTGAGTTTGAAAAGGCATATAATCATATTGATCAAGGTAGTCATTATTGTGTATCGTAGAAAGTTGAATGATAATTTGTTTTTGGAAGTTTTGATTCTTTCGAATATTCTGGAGGGGGTAGACTTAATTTGGGGATGGGGGATGGAGGAGGTGGGTTTTTAGATAGGTTGGGTTTTTCCGGCAAATCTTGGTGGTCTGCTGGAAATGTATGGACAAGAAAGCTTAGAAACCAGGAGCTATGTCGTTGGTAATACCGTAACAAGCAAAGAAGGGATTGCCATTTTTGATTAGCTGATGCTCTTATGTACTAAGTGGCGTGTCTTGCCCAGAACCAACTAGCGATGGGTGGAAGGGGCCATCTTCTTGTATTTGTATTCTGAACACTCTCCTGATGAGCGTGAACTTGTAGTTAATAGACTACTACTTGGGCATTTGTGCTTACAGGATTATGAACATTCACGAGAAAATTGAATACTTATGTTTATGGAACTGTACAGCTTATAAAGAACTACTCGTGCTTATGTCAGCATGCATCTATTTGACAACACCTATTTGTATATAGATTAAATTGATTGAGACTTAACTTTGAAGGGGATACGAGATTGGTTGTTTTTGTTTGTTTCAAATTTTGTCCCAGCTGTTGATCCCAATTAGAAAAATTTTGGCCTTTTGATGTTTCGTTGATATTCGTTGATAGTATCAAATGTGAAATTGGTTTAGTGTATATGTAGATTATTATTAACATTCATCGTGAAAATGGTTAAAACAGTTTCACGGTCCCTTATGAACTGAGCATAAAAGGGAGTGACGAAGAGTGGGCAGAGTCATTCGTGGCTCGCTTGCAGGCAAAGAGGGAAAGCTGCAAGCACATTTGGGGGTCTTTGAAGATGGAGGTTAGTGCTTGTTATCCCCAAGCGATCGCATTGTAATTAAACGCATAATACAGGAAAATAGTCTCATTATCTTGAAAATTCATCTTGTCATCTTAATTAGAGGATTCTATTCGATCTTCTCAAAGGCTAGTATGTTACCATTTAATTATGCTTTTTGACTCCTTATATGGCATTTCTATTTTTATTATCACACTTGAGTTGGTCGCCGTAAATACTTCCTTAGTTATTCCTTTTTTGGATGTCTCAAAGTAAGAGTTAAGTTTCTTTTTAGGCAAATAATTAATGTACTAAGTGTCCCTTTAGTTTACATGTTTCGTTATGAACCATTGATTATGCCCAACTTTGTATATCCAAAATCACGGATGTCAAATATGAATTCCTAAATATGGGACAAAAGTAGTAACACAAATAAGATTATTTCATTTACTTTTTGAGTGGAAACACTAATTTCAACTTAATCAGTGGTCAAGAACACAACTTATTTTATATTGTGAGATTTGGTACATTATTTATGTGCCTAAAGGAAATTAGGAGTATTTTTGTTGGGACATCCCTAGAAAAGAGTGGGACTAATCAATTTGAGGCAAAGGGATTATTTTTTTTTTTTTTAAGAAAAGAGGGAAGGTCTAAATCTCTTCCCTTTATTACAATAATAACGAAAACCCCTCTCCCCTCACCGCAACTGGATGAGGCTCAAACTCAGGATAATGTGTATACATATACATACACACATATAAGACTATTTAATTTTGGACAAGATATGTGTTGGAAAATAGTATTTATTTATTTATTTCTTGTTATGTTATTAGGTGTAGTAAGCCAAGCTATTAAGCATTACAAAATACTTCTAAATGAACAAAATATTTCTTGTTATGACATTATGTTCTTATGTTTGGTAACTCACGTTTTTCTTATGTTAAGGATTTATTTGGAGTAGCCTCCAAGTAGTCCTAATTATTTATGGTATGTCTAGGATTCTAGAAGCATAAATAAGCTATGCCCCTTCGATATAATAATCAATCATCTCATCAACAGATCAATTATTTGAGATTTTTCTCTCTTTTCTTGTTAATTCAATAGCTAGGTTGAAGACGATGCCTGCCTTCCTTTAACCTCACACTTCCTTCCCGCATCAGTTCCTTAAAGGAATTTTCAAGTTACCCCTAGTTGTGGGGCACAGCTGTAAAGGTACCGAACTGTTTTCGAACAGCTCAACCTTGGTTCGTTTAAAGCTCGGTTTTGAGCTCGTTCGTTAAGTTAACGAACCAAGCTCGAGCCATGCAGGAAGGCTTGCTCATTAAATGAGTGGTGCTCAAATACGGTTAGTTCATCTCGAGTAAGCTTGTCAACATAGTTTAAATTGGTTAGGGAACATGCTCGACACTATAAGGCTTGTTCTTATAGTTAAATTGAGCTTGAGTATACTCATTTTAGTTTGAGAATGCTTGTTTATGAGCTTGAGTTCGTGATCATTTTAGGTCGTTAGTATACTTGGCTCAACCTCAAGTAGAACCCGAGCACAATGAACTTCTATCGAGTTGAGTTTAAATGTTAATTTATCGAACTCACTTAAGCTGGGCTCGTGTTTGGCTCATTAAATTATAATCAAGCTTGAACCTGAATACTACAAAGCACTGTTCAGCTCGTTTGCACCCTGATGGAGTTTGTACCATTCCCCTTTTTCTGAAAAGTAAGTAGCTACACCATGTGAAACAGGTCATTGGTAACAAGAGCGTCTCCAATGACTCATAAAATTTGTAAAATTCAATAGTCATTCCCTCAATTTTGCATGAATCCTACTTAATTTTTGATTCTCTCCGTAGTTGTATTTGATTAAAAAATTTTTAATATGAAGAGGGTGAGAATCGGAGTCTGATTCGAATTCTTTGTTTGACCCTTTCATACAATTCGTGCTTCATGGTCTAGGACTATGTTGCTTCTCCTCTGGGTCTGCCTGTTCTTGAAAATATTTCGTTTTTCTTTCTCCTTTTATTAGTTATTCAGTGGAACTTGCCGCATTGATTTCTAAACCGCAAACTCTCATTTGTAAGATGCATACACATACCATTGATCATCTTTCGTGCTGGGTTGCTATTTCTGCCCCTCACCGCCTCTTTCACGTTCAGTGCTCCGTGTTCGTGGTGGGCTTGTGGCAGCTTCGCTATCAGTACAAAACCCTAGTTTGCTTAATGAGCATGATTGTACGGTCTTGACCGAATGTTATTTTCCATCAATTACTACACTAGTTTCCTCCGTTCAAGATTCAGTCAGTGAGTGTGATTCAGTTGACTTATACTAAGTCTTCCTGCCTAAGCACTGTAGTCATTGCAGTTTGGTTGGCTATGTTGTAACTGATTATAGGCAGGCCAGACGTTTAGAGACTGCTAGTGGCGATGCTCCTCGGCATGGGTGGACCGGGTCTGGGACCGGAGGGCTCAAGGAATTTTTTTTTAAAATAACCTACTAGCTATGTATGAAAAAAGACAAAAATTAATAGCCCACCATCCTAGCCCAAAATTTTTAAAGGTTAATATTTAGAATCCGTTTGATATGAAGATGAAAAATGATAGAAAAAATAATTGGTTTGCGTAAGAAGATGGAAAATAAGTTGAGCGATGCGATAAGTTGATTTCCACTTTTAATGAGCAAATGTTTTCCAACTTTACTTTTTGGTGAATTTTTTTTCTTGCTCGCCACCCAATTTTTATATTTTTTTCCTATAAAATCCCATAAACGAAAAGTAAGAGAACATATCAGCACATCTCTCAACTTATTTTTCATCTTCTAACACAAATATTTTTTTTTCATTTTTTTTTTCACACAAATTAATTTTTCATCTGTGTGTGTTTAGACTTTTCTTGTTTGGTTGATTTTTAAAACATTTTTCATTTTTCGAAAGTAGGTTAGAAAAGTGAATTTAATTTTTGTTAGAGTTTTTTTCAACCAATTCAAAAAAACTCATGAAAAAAATTTTTCTTATTTTATAAATCTTTTCATTTTTTATCTTCTCACACAAATTAACTTTTTCCATCTGAAAATGTGTGTGACTTTTTAGTAGAAATTTTAAAAACTTGATTTTAAAATCTCAATCAAACACCACCGGACTGTGTCCATCTCATCTACCACCTTAGCAATTAAGAAATTTTCTCTCTTTTCATATTTTCTTGATTCATATAATAAAATTTGGTACATTCATTTGTCCCAAACTAAAAATGAGTTGTTCATTTGTCCCAAACTAAAAAATTGTTATTGTTCTTGTTTTTGTTAATTCAAGGAGAAATCATCGCAACTAATATTATTTTCTTTTAAATCAAGTTCAGTTTGACACACTCAAGTATCTTCATGGCAGGCTAAAACTGAAAGATTCAAAAGCCGGTTTGATTTGAGTGATATTTTGGATGTCTTTGTTTCTTTTAAGTTTTCTTAGGCTTGCTAGAGGCAGAATATTTTTTCTTTTTTGAAGGGAAGGTACTTTTTTTTTACGACAATAATAATGAAAATTCTTTCATCCTAAATGAAATTCGAATTCAAAATTTCTCTTGAATTCTGGTGATTAACCCTCACCCTAGATGAGGCAAACTTCTTGTCATCCTCCGGATTTTGTTGTACGTTATATTTTTTATTAAAATTTTAGGTGGGTTACCCTTTTGACAATAAAAAAGAAAAAAAACAAAGGGAGGGTGAACGGATTGAAGATCCTAGGGCTCAAAACCTTTTCCCAAACCGTTCTTGTGAACTTTTCAACAAGGAAGCAAAAATAGATTTGAGTGCTTTGATGGAATGATTATCCTATGATTCATTAAGATTACAAAAAGTAAATAATTGGGTAATTTTAGACATATATACATACACAGATAACAACATTTTAAATATAGAGATGGGGTACACGCATTAGGTGCTAGTATGGTAAAAATAGGGATGAGTTTTCCCACCCTATGTTAGATTTGAACCATGGAAACTCCAGTTTTCTTCTCCTGTGGTCATCACTAGAAACCTTATATGAAACCAGAGAACAGAACTAGCCTTGTAAATTCTACATAGCATCAGAAATAATAGCCATTCCTTCTATAAAAGTGCATAAAATGAGTTGTTACTTAATAATTGAAGGAAGAGTGAAAATATACAAGTGAGAACCACTTTTTTCCGGACAAGACCATATCTTGTAGCACAATTTTTTGTATATATGTTTATGAAGTAGCATTTTTCTTAATTAAAATAAATCAATTATAATAGCTGTGATGCAATCTAAACAAGCAATATAAATATAAAGAGAAACAAATTATAGCTACACATTAATAAAAAATAATGGTTGGAGAATTTAACATGTCAAGTTAGAACTCCTATTCGATAAAATTAGTTTTGCAGCCCGTGCGATGCACGGGCGTTTAACAACCAAGTGAGGAATTACTCGTAAATGAAAGAATTAATTTGGCTCAAAACATCTTCCTATACTACTAAGAGACACATAAAATGTATGTACCGAAGATTGCCAGAGAATAGAAATAAAAAATGCAAATTTGAACTT
Organism: Lonicera japonica; assembly: GCA_021464415.1. Classification (NCBI taxonomy): domain Eukaryota; kingdom Viridiplantae; phylum Streptophyta; class Magnoliopsida; order Dipsacales; family Caprifoliaceae; genus Lonicera; species Lonicera japonica. Next base: position 5,569,120 of record CM038468.1, on the reverse strand, counting down.
TTCATCTCTTTTATATGCACATCTAGGAGATCACAATAGTAACCGGTATAATTACTTTGCCCAACAAACTTGTAAAATATGCACAAAATTTATTATAATTACAAAGAAAATATATTAAAAAAAATTGAGGGTAAGACAATAATTCAATAATTTTTCCCATTGAGATACTCTTTATGTATACCTAATTTGTAGCCTTCGCGATGCGTATACGATTTTGTAAGTATATATACATTCTGGTATTTTTTAATAATGAAGAATTGTTTATAACTATTAATTTCATAAAAATGCTATTCATAATTGTTTTTTTTTTTTTTGATTAAGAATGATGAAACAATTCCATTCTACATTGAAATAATTCTTCTACATTGAAAAAAAATACCGTTCTTAATCAAAAAAGATTTTGTGGTACAACAATTCCATTGTTGTTTTTCTATTAATTAATGGTGAGAGTTTCTTGTTATTATTTGACGAAAACCATGAAATCTTTAAAAACCTTCAAAAGGGAAAGAAATTATGAGTATACAATTGGAAGGGAAAATAAAAACTAAATTGTTTAACATAAATTGGAATAAAGGATTACCTTGACAAGTTTTTGATGTGAAAATGATATACAACGAATTTGGATTCCGGAGAGCCATTTTTATATTGTTAGTAGTATAAAATTAAAAAATGGAAGTCATAATTATAGGGAGTAATAATTATAGGCAGTCAATATATATTATCACACATATTCGGATAAAATTAATATATATTAATGTCCATTGATTTTTACAGTATAAAAAAAATGGAAGTCATAATTAATATATATATATATATATATAATTAACAAACAGTTGTCGTAATTATAGGCAGTAATAATTATAGGGAGTCAATATATATTAGTTGTCATAATTATAGGCAGTGATAATTATAAGGAGTTAATATATATTATCACATATATTCGAATAAAATTAATATATATATTAATGTCCATTGATTTTTCCACTTTATTATATATATATATATATTCTAATAGATATTTATTATAGGCCGTATAAAAAAACAGAAGTCATAATTAATATATATATAATTAAAAAATGGAAGTCATAATTATAGGGAGTCATAAATCATAATTATAGGGAGTCAATATATATTATCACACATATTCGGAGAAAATTAATATATATTAATGTCCATTGATTTTTCCACTTTATTAGATATTATATATATATATATATATATATTGGGAGAAATATTAAAATTCAATTAATACATGCCACGTGGCGATCAGTAGAAGCTTATAGAGCATTTTACTATATAATATATATAATAGATGTGCAAAAATAATATTTTAAATATACAAAACGATGACTCACTAAAGCTGCATTTTGTTTTTCTTTCACATCATAATAAAAATTTTAATTCAATCTAATACAACAAGATTATCGTTTCTAATACAACAAGATTATCATTTCTTAGAAAGTTCTCCCTAAATTTAATTTTACACTTTTTGTAACTGTCATTTTATTTAAAATGAACATTTAATTTTCTCCAATCTCTTATATGATTTTAAAGCTACAATTTTCTCCCTTTTTTCTCAGCAATAAAATAAATAAGACTGAAAGCAAGAATCAAATTAATTAAATACGCGCAAAAATCATCTTATAGTGGGTCGAGCATGCAAATGGAATGACCTTAAAATTAACATGTCCCACTTTAGTTTTAAACAACCAAGCACAAGTTTAAGCTTAATCAAAGGGTAAAAATGACACTATCATGAGTTATGGTGTACCTATTATGTTAAAATAAAATAAAATAAAAATGAGGCTCTTACTTTAATACATACTATAGAGAAAAGTAGCATTGAATTCTTAATTTGAATCGGAAGAAATATTATATTTGGCTCAGATTATTTATTTCTATGGGAGTATCCACCACTCCACATACTTTAATATTCCAAACTCGGTCAATTTTTTGCTTACTTGTTCAATAAGCTAATATTGTAAGAGTATAGGAAATAAAAGAAAAACAAAGGAGTTTGCAGCTTGAATTTTTGTCTTTTGATGTTAAATGATATCACTTATTTTGATAATAAGTTTGAAAAATGATATTAAAAATAATTGATTTTTGTAAAAAATTAAAAAATGAGTTGAGTAATGCTTTCTATTTTATATTTATTTTTATAAGTAGACGTCATCTTGGTTCTTTATTTTTTTTTGATTCCTTTTTCTTGATCAAATAGAAAAAAACAATTCCATAAGAATTTTGAAAGTCTCTTAGTCTGCATCGGTCACCAATATTTGGTTTTTCTGCTGAATTAAATCCTATTTTTTTATACCCTCATATTATTTTAGGTTTACTTAAGTAATTACTTAAGCTGGATTTCCTTCGAAGTGTACAAGTAAAAATCCTTCCTATTCATTTATATAGTAAAAAACACGTCATTGTAAGTCAAGTAAATTTTGTTTCCTGTTATTGACAAAGAAATATACCAACGGGCTACAATATCGTTGACAAATAAATTTTGTTTCCTGTTATGAACATAGAAATATACCAACAAGCTACAATATCGTTGATAGTGCACTCATATTTTAATTTTGATATACTTTGTGACAACGTTAACTTTTTACCTCTATATATGCCCATGTAATTAGTGTTATCCGATCCTTAACCTTTGCTTTTGCTATTACTCAAATGTACTGAATTATACTCCGTATATAGATATGTAAGTCCGGTCATATGTTTATTACAATCATATTTATTTCAATATTTCAAGTTGTTATATAAACTTAATATTAATGTATTGCACATATAATTTATATATATTATTAATTTTTTTAAAAATTTAAATAATTTAGAATAATTTAATTCGATTATAATACAATAATTTGTTAAAATATATTAAATATAATAAACATATAAATTTTCGAGATGGAAGATTTAAGTATTTGACATTCGAGTATTGCATTGAATTGATCTCCATCTTCACATGAATGATTATAGATTATAGTTTTATCACCAGCTAAAATAAATTTAACTATTTTAGTATGCTAATTCAATAATTATGGAAAGATTAAATAATTAGGGATTGGAATTTTATTTATCTCATCTCCTTTTGTTTTTATTTTTAATATTCTATTGAATTATTTATTTTTCAATTGGCGATTTAATTATTGTGGTGTGTTAACTATTAAAATTATTATCTCACTTAAAATAAACAACAATTTAATTTCTTCCAATTTCTTAAATTTATAATTGCAATTTCCAACAATTCTTTAAGCATTAACACAAAGAACGAAAACAATAATAATAAAAAAAAATCAACCTTAAATATGCTTACAAATCATTTTGTAGTGGTTGGAAGCAAAACTTTCATTTTTTTTTCCTCATCTTTCGATGGTTAAAAGTGCAACTGTCATTTTATGCATGCAAATAAAATGTCTTGTAAGAAGATTATGGACATTTGCCGTCTCAACTTATAAGTTGCACTAGAATTGTGATTTTTTTTTAATAAAACAAAAATTCAAGTAAATTAATGGTTAAAATGAAACTATTGTAAGATATGGTATAAGTCGATTATGTTCCAAAAAAGAGGTGAGACTCTTATTTAATACATAGTAATTTAAACAAAAAATATGATTGTGCCTTTTAATTTAAGACATAGAGAGAGAGAGTAATTAATATAATTGTGCTTGATATAATGCTCATTTCTAATGAGATTTAATGCTTCTAGAGAACTCGCTCTGAGGTTTAGTTGCCAGATTCAAATCATCAACACTGAATTTAGTATTTTTATAGTTCCTACACATTTCGAATAAGAAACTGGATTGCTAATTTGAAACATTTCGAAAAGGATAATAGAACTATCAATTTAAGACAAAAGAAATACTAGAGCGAATTTTGGATATGAAATGCACAAATAAAAATTATAGAGGTTCAGGATGCAACTTAAAATTGCTCATTGACTTCACATGCATACTTATAATAATTGTACATTATATATAAAAAGTAGTATTGAAAAACATAAGCTTGAGTAATAAGCATTTTTAGGTTACTAAAGACTGGGTTGGCCTTAGAAATTGGAAGGCCCAATGTGAGTTTTACGGCCCTAGCTTGTTACGCATGCATGTTTGCAAGGTGCTAAATGTCCAATACAATATATATTTTTTGGAAAACAAGAATTGTTTCTATTTTTTTTTATTTTTTTTTAACTTAGGATCCCTGTTTTAAATGCTAAATTAGATTTACATCCCTATGTTCATAATCCTTAAGAGTTTTTTCTTGCAAGCCAAAAAATCTCAAAGAACTACATATAAATAAAGAGTTAAATTAAAGGATTGTATTCAAAACAGTCATAAAATCGCCCTCAATTTTTACATAATTCTTTGACATTCTCTGCATGCAAGGGAGTGAGAATTCGCAAATGCGACCCCCAGGTTTCACTCCCGTGTTTAGGAGTCTAAAATGTGGAAACGAATTCTGTCATTTCATTTGCTTCGATATAGGGATAAATCCGGCCTATTTTCTATATCTAAATGCAAGTGGGTTAATTCAGTATTGCAAGCACATTTTACGAGAAAATGTACAAAAAGTTTGTATAGGTGTAAAGGCCAAAGCAAGCCTTATCAGTTTCTAATGGCTTTATATGTTTATTTTATATTAAAAGACTTGGATGTATTTATTAAGAAGTCTATTACTTTTCTAAAATATGTTTTGTCTACTAAACCTGGATGCCTTGTACCATGCACAATCTCATACAATCCTTTATTAAAATATGCCCAATATAATAAACATATAAATCTGACATTGGAGTTATTCATTGAATTTATCTCCATCTTCAAATGTATGATTACAGATTATAGTTTTATCTCGAGCTAAGATAAATTTACCTATTTCAGCACCCTAATTCTGCTAAATCAGTAATTATGGATAAATTCAATAATTAGGGCTTGAAATTTGGTTTATCTCATCTCTTTTGATTTTGATTTTTATAATCTATTGGATTTTTTATTTTTCAATTGTCCATTTAACTCGTGTTGTGTTATGAGATTGAATCACAATTGATTTAACTATCAAAATTATTATCTCACTTAAAATAAACAACAATTTAATTTCGTCTGATTTCTCCTATTTATAATTGCAATTTTCAACCATTCTTTAAACAATAACACAAATAACGAAAAATAAAAATAAAAAATCAAACCCTAAATATACATACAAATCATTTTGTAGTGGTTGGTAGCACAACTTTCATTTTTTTTTTCCATCTTGTAATGGTTGTAAGTGAAACTTTCATTTTATGCATGCAAATAAATTGAATTGTGAGAAGATTATGGCACATAGCCACATATATCGTTTTCCGTCTCTAACTTACAAGTCTTGCTGAATTGACAATTTTTTAATAAAACACAAAATTTAAGTAAATCAATGGTTAAAAATGAAGCCACTAATGTAAGATATAGCATAGGTTGATTATTACTAAATTTTGGATGTATATTCAAATGAGTAAATTTTTGATGTGGATACTATTACATGAGGTCACGAGAGTACAATGAGAACCTAACTTAAATTAACCTTAGTTAACTTATATAATAACTTTGAAATTAAAAAAGAGAAAAAACATTTCAATTAATACACCGCTATGTTTCAAGTTGCATCGTTTCTCAAGGATGTAATTTTTTTCCCTCTTTTTTTTTTCATTGAGTAAATTCTATTTCTTTCATTTTTTTGGATCCTATTATTTTTATCATTCATATTTACAAGTCGAGTTTAGACCGTTTCAAGACACATGCATAACAATATTACTGTCAATCCAAATATAACCTGTCATTTCATTTGGAGCACTTAGAGCATCTACCTTAGAGCGTCTAGACATGCGACATTTTTGTACATGCTTTTATTTCTTATAAAGGCTATTAATATTTTAACTTTTATTTTGTAAATTACTTTTTTTAATAAAATTTATGCGATTGAAAAGTATGAACTAGGTGCTACCAAATAAGATGCAAACATAGAAATATATTTATTTATTTACTTAATTTTTTTTATGTGTTAATAGACAATCTGTTGGACAATTTAATTAAAAAAAATGCTATTTTTAATACTTGTTCTTGACATAAAACAAACTGCTTTACATATAAAAATTCTCTTAGTAAGCTACATGTTCTTGAATGTCATCTTTGGTCTTGTTATTTCTTGTTTCTGGTAGTTCTCTCCATTGGGCCTGCTCTGTTGAGTATTCGCATACTTAGTATATCTGTGAAAATTTTAAATTTACAAATTTTTATTCAATTAAATATAGTAAGATTATCATTTTTTTTCAAATGATGTTTCTTCAAATTCAAATTTAATTATTTTGTTTTTTCAACATGATCATTTTACTTAAGCTAAATGTTTAGTTTCTTCCAATCTCTTATATAATTTTAGACATAAAATTTTCAGCTACTCTTTGTATGCAAATATAAATAAGAATGAAACAATAATCGAATTAAATATGCATCAAAATTATTTTATAGTGGTTAGAAGTACAAACTTTGTGCATCTTGTAGTCATTAAAAGTGCAAGTTCTATTTTGTGCATGTAAATTGAATGTACTATTATATATAATAATATAACATCGAGCATGTAACACTCGATGTTTATATTAATGTAATTAGGAGTTACTTTGTTTCATTTGTGTGAGAAAGCATGGTAAATAGTGGAAATATATGAAAAAGTTTTATTGTTCCCGTGTAGAAACCGATTTCGTCCACTAAACTTGCAAAATTCATCAAAAATTCATTTTAACTCATTTTTAAGTGAATCCAAAGCCATATGTTAGATTTTGAGCTAAATTTTGATATAAATTTTTTATTCACAACAGGCGCCTCTTGTGAAAAAACAGGTGCCTATTGTGGAAAAAAAGGCGCCTGTTGAGATGCGAGCCTCGGACAATTTTTTTAGTTTTCTCTCGCAGTTGGACAGTCACCTGCTTTTGTAAAAGAGGTGCATGTTTTTGAAAACCAGGCCCCTGTTGGGCAAACAGGAGCCTGATGCAATGTTGGTTTGAAAGTTTAAAAAGGATTTCTAGAGGATTCTTGAAGGCAATTTTTAGAAAAAAATCTGGGAGAGAGAGAGTTTCTTTCTTTTAAAAACTTCTCTCTAGAATTCGTCAAAAACTAAGTTTCGGATTGCGATTCGACCTTAAGGAAAGTTGTTCTACGTGCTGAGGGGATCGAGCTAGGGGTTTATTTGTTTTTGAAATCCGAGATATGAATTTATTCTCCAAAGATTATTATATTTTTTACAATATTGATTTCAAACAAATTATATTATGCTTGTTGAGATTGATGTTCCATGATTTATAAGTTTTATAAGTGTGTTGTGAAACAATATGTGCCATTTACACTATACATACTTAGGTTGTGATATTCTATGGGTGTATGAATGTTATATGTTGTTGGAAATTGATTGTTGACAAGTAAAATACATCATGGAATGTGGATATTGAATTGTTATGGTGTATATGGCACAAATTGTTCCACGTATTCATTTAATAGTATGACTTGCATGTTATGTATTGAATTACATTGATTATCGTGTCAACCGGAGTATTGGGGCTTGGCAAATATGGAGTATTATGTGGACATATGGCATGTAAATTCTCTTTTCGGAGGGCTACATCTTGTATCTACGATGTGGAAAGCCTATATTATTTATTATTGATTTGGAGAGCTTGTGTCTCTCAAGATTGGATTCTTGATTATGGATATATAGTGCTTGCCGGGATGGAAAATAGGTAGGGCTCGGTACCCTTGGGTTGAAAATTCCTAAACTCCCGGGAGAGCAATGTTTGGCCTCCTATAAGCCACTGGTGAGGAGCCCAGGAACCTAGGCAATGGGCAAGGCACTATGGTTTTGATTTATATCTATTTTGGCTCGGATTGGGGCGGTAGTCCCACTTCTATTTTGGTGTTGGCATTGCATTCTCTTAAGGTAACGAATGGTATTCTCTAGTTCACGGTTCGGATTCTCAATGGCTCGGTAATGGTTGACACGGGAGGTAACCTGCATAGCATATGCATGCATTGTTTATTACAATAATGGTTTTTCTTTTAACTTGTATTGTTGGTTAAAACACTTCTTGATATTTGAACACTAAAATTTGTTTTAAAAATGAAATATCCCTCATTTATCTCCTCCCCTACTGAGCATTGTAGCTCACCTTATTTTCCTAAAATAATTCAGGTACTGAGGAGACTAACGAAGATAAAGATACGAAGGGACCCAAGGTGAAATAGAGGCTCTGATACGATGACCATTTTGTCACAATTTTTGTGATATATATATTTTCTCGAGAAGCTACGACTATCCCGAAGTGTTGTGTAGTATTTTGAGTTTACATAGTTTGGTTATGTATAACTGTTAAATGCATGTGTAAGAATTATATTATTGTTCCGTCTTGCATGCTTGTTTGACACGTGATATGGACATTTTTTTGATTTCTTATTTAAATACATACTCATTTTAGTAAATTTAAGATGTGTTAGTAACGCTCCAGACCTTAATTATATGTGTTATCATGTAAATTAAAGCGGGGGTGTTACAGAGCACAAATGTTTTCCCTTAAAATAAAAATATCTCTCTTTAGTTTTAACCAACCGAGCACAAATTTTAATTTAATCAATGGGTAAAAATGACTGTTATAAGATATATCTTACTATTTTGTTAAAAAAAATAAAAATTGACTCTTATTTTAAAATATACTAAAAAGAAAAGTAGCACTGAACTAATTACTTTAAAGGGTCATTTCCCTTTTGGTATCCATCCCGTATTCCCCTTTAGGGCTCGTTTGGTTCGAGCTTTAGGAATGTAATTGGTATTCTAGATGCCAGGAAACCTTTATTCCTGGCATCCTTTATTGGATTCCATTAATGATTGTTTGGTTGGAGTTTTAGGAATGAACTCGGCAATTTTTTTTTTAATTTACTAGGAATTTTTTTTTTCATTTTCTGGGGAAAAATAAGTTTTTTCATTTTTTGGGAAAAAATGAATTTTTTCATTTTCTGGAAAAAAAAATATTTTTTTAAATTTTCTGGATTTTTTTTTCATTTTTTGGGAAAAAATAAATTTTTTCACTTTTTGGGAAAAAAATATTTTTTAAAATTTTCTGGATTTTTTTTTTTTCACTTTTTGGGAAAATTTATTTTTTTCATTTTCTGAAAAAAAAAACATTTTTTGGACAAAAAAAAAAGGATTCCTCAAATTGGGAATCCAAGATTCCTCCCAATTTATAAGGGAATAGATTTTGGCAAAATGGGGAAATTTAGGATTCCTAGGAATCTTAAATTCCTACCTAAATCTACAACCAAACAAAATAATCCTTATAGAAAGGAATTTAGGATTCTAGGAATCCTCAAAAGCTCGAACCAAACGAGCCCAGTATCTAATGTTTACTATAATTCCGCTTTAACAGTGATTTGGATGGTTTCCGTCCCGTCAAATAATCAAACCATTAATACCCTCTAAAACCATGCAAATGACTAGTGAATGTATTTAAAATTAAAATTAACAATATCTTTCTTATTTTATATCTAAAAGTTATGATAAAGAAATCCAAATAAACGAGAATTAGTAACTAAGATTAAATTAGTTAACAACTAAATAAATAAATAATTATATATTGTAGAATTATTTTTAGTATAATATAAAGCTCGTTCGTATTGAATTAAACTAAAAAAATAAGTGAACTTTATTTACATATTCTATTTGATCGAGAAACAAAAAATCCCAAGTGAATAAATGCAATGATCAGACTTAAAGCACATATTTATAATTTAAGCTGATTTTAATTGTGCTCAATTTTAATTTCATTTTTTAATTTAAAAGCAGGTGTGTTTTTGGTTTGCCCTTTCCCTCATATACAATTGTTGAAGTTTTTCCTATTGAGGTTTACCTGGTGTTAATCAGTTTAGTTGCTAATCAATTTGTCATATTTATTTACCTACACTATTTATCCAAGGAGCTAATATAATCCGCTAAGTCTTATGAATGTGACTTACCTACTTTAAGAAAATGTAGATTATTTAGTAATATTAAGGGACAATTAAAAAAAAGGTCTTAGTAGAGAAAGATTTTCACACTAAAGCTAAGGAATAATTTTTTTGTAAATAAAGGGCCTATTTTTTATTTTATTGATAATATGACATGTGTCTTTTTTTTTTTCATTGTAGAATGACATCTCAACCCTTAAAATAAACTAAAAAATACCAATATGCATTAAAATATGGACTGCAAAATGAACTTTGCAGTCTATATTTCACTGCAATATGAACTTTGCAGTCCATATTTCACTGCAATGTGAACTTTGCTGTTCATATTTTTTGTGCAAAGTTCATATTGCAGTACATATTTTACTGCAATGTGAACTTTGCAGTCCATATTTTTAGTGCAAAGTTCATATTGCAGTTCATATTTCACTGCAATATAAACTTTGCAGTTCATATTTTACTGCAATATGAACTTTATAGTCCATATTTTTTGTGCAAATTTCATAAAGAGGGGTAATTTAGGTAATATATAACATGTTTTTATTAATTAAATGATATTTAAATTTATTTAAATACCTCCATTTAAAATATAAAACAAAATAGGCCTCTTACACTAATTACCAATTAAAAATAGGCCCTTCATTCAAAAAAATATTATTCATTGGATTTTTGGTAAAAATCAATGTGTAATAAGACCTTCTACCTAATTTCTAGTAATATTAATAGTTTGTTTGGTAATATTTTTTAATAGTTATTATTATTTTACCCTTTAAGAAAAATTAGAATATGACATGCACAGATGCACTTAGTGATTAATTACTTTAATTTATAAAATGAACGAAGTTACTATTTATTTCATTCATATATTTTTTTAGTTATTTAAAAATCTTATCTAGTTGTTCTACGGAGACACCAAATTAAGACACACATACACAACACGCTTAATCAAATTCAACTTATCTTTTTGTTTATTTTGTTTTCCTGCATATCCTCTTTCTTAAAACCATAAGGCTCCATTTGATTGCAAATGGAAAAGGAAAATAAATTTAGGTAGTTTGTGTGAAAAGATAAAAAATAAGGTGAGAGATGTTTACTCATTTTATAAGTATATATCTTCCATCTTTCAATATTTTTGGTGAAAAACTTTTACTCACCACCAAGCAAAGAAAATTTCTTTATGGAAAAACTTAAAAATGAAGAACCTTAATCACTCAACTTATTTTTCATCTTTTCATCAAAACTAAATCAATTTATTTTCCTTTTCCACTTTGCAATCAAACGTAGCCTTTCTCTTTTTCATGCATATCCTCTTTCTTAAAACCATAAATTTCCCTTCTTTATTATATCTACATTTCTCCTCTATTTTTATGGTATTGACTAGTTTTTTCTGGTAAACATATATTTTCGTGGCACTCTCGCAAACATAAATTTACTATTCCCCGTCAACTTAAAAATCTCCGATTGGGCACTATTTTATTTTATTTTATTTTATACTAGACAATTGTGGGCCCTACGCAAAATTTTAAAGTAGCCTGTGCACAAAATAGGCAGTAAAATTAGTTTAGTAAAACTGTTGAGATCTTTTTTTACTTTTTCTATGTTGATCGAGTAAGCTTTATAAACATGATAAAAGTGTCTTGCTTGATTTAAAGAGTGGTTGATGAACGAGGTGATTTAAAGATAGCAGATAAACTAATACAAGGGTAATATTGAAATTCTAAGAAAATAGGTTTATAATAGCTTAAAACATCTTTTGATTTAATAATAATAGATAGATCTCATTAAGAATGTGCATAAAAAACGTACGTAAAATGAATTGTTACCTTTATAATTGTAGGAGAAAATGTAATGTCCCCCTCCCCTCCGTGATGCACTATTCATTTTTCTTTTTATATGTAAGACGAGATGCTGCCTAGCTCATGATTTAATGAAGAGTGAGTTCACTCTTCCTCCAATCACAAGATGACAATTTATTTTTCATACACTTTTTATGCAAATTCTTAATGAGTCTAGTATTACTTATCAAAATAGGTCAATAAAAAGACAGTGTGACGCAGTTTAAACAAATAATATAAATATTTGTTGGTCAAAAGAAACTAAATGTAACAACATTAATAAAAAAAAATTATTGGATAATTTAGTATGTTATAAATCTCAGAATTCCTAAGCCAATAAATATATTGAACCCTTGATTATTAGCTAAAAAAGGATGATACTATAATCAAATTATTTATAATTATTATTAAAGCAATGTATAACATAAAAGGTATATAATAAAAAATTTCAGAATATTAAATGTGGTTATTTAGATAGATGATGTGACTATGGGTTGGAGTATTAAATGGTGGCCTATGATGGTTTAGTAATGGAGCAGTGGTGGTTTATAGTGGTTGGTTTAAGGATTTGAGTAGCAGTGATGGATTTTGGTTTAAGAAGAACAGTGAGTGAGGTAGGTTGCAAAGGTGAAGATGATTGGTCAAGATGGCCGTGTTTGAGATAGATGGTATGCCGATGGGCTTTTAATGGTAATACGCGGTGGTTTTGACGTGCGGTGGTTTCAGATGAGTTAATTTAGAATAATGACGTAGCGGAAAGATATAGAATGGGTAAACTTTGACTAATTAAGTAAGAAATAAACACTCAATATAAATAAAAAAAGACTCGAAATTTTATTCAATGATCTGCCTTAAACGATAACAAAGAAATCTTCTTCTTCAAAAAGAAAATTACAAGAAAGGTAATAAATTTAAAAAATTCAAAATATATAATTGTCAAAAAACGAAAATCAAAAACATCGTTGATGTTGAGAATCACGCCATATTTGATGGAAGTCAAATCGGACATTTCTAACTCAATTTATTACAAACTCAAAATCTGCTAGAAGTAGTAAATTTACATATTCGGAAGTCTAAATTGTTACGAAATAGAAACGAAAGAGATTGGAGGAGAAGAATAAAAGAATTGTATTTCTTGATTGATAAAGAATGTACAATAGAGAGAATATATATATTAGAGACAAACCCTAATCTAGGATACAATTTAGGAAACTACAATGGGAACACAATCAATACAATATGGAAAGTAGATTAGGAATAGGAAACATAATATATACAGTATATTCTAACATCTCCCCTCAAACTCAAGGTGGTAAGTGAGAGACCAGCTGGAGTTTGGAAATCAATGTTTGGAAACGGCTAGGCTGGTGAGCTTTAGTGAAGAGATCTGCAGGCTGGTCATCTGAAGATACGGGCATAAGGCAAATGTACAGATTGCGAATATGCTGGTGAATAAAGTGACAATCAATCTCAATGTGTTTAGTTCGTTCATGAAAGACGTCATTGTGACTGATTTGAATGGCACTGCGGTTGTCACAATAAAGAGTAGTGGCAGAGTCTTGAGGAGCATCCAATTCATCGAGGAGGCGTCGAAGCCATATTAGTTCTTGTGAAGTATCAGCAAGAGCGCGGTATTCAGCCTCAGTGCTTGATCGAGAAACAACAGATTGTTTCTTACTACGCCAAGTAAGAAGAGAGTCCCCGAGGAAGAAACAGTAACCAGTAATAGACCGACGATCCGTAGGGTCACAGGCCCAATCTGCATCAGAGTAAGCCCGTAATACAAGAGATGACTTTGAGGAGTAGTGAAGCCCATGAAAAACTGTCCCTTTGAGATAACGAAGAATCCGAATAACAGCATCAAAATGAGTAGAGCGAGGAGCAGCCATAAACTGACTGACAACATGGACAGCATAAGCAATATCCGGGCGAGTAACAGTAAGATAAACCAGACTGCCAACTAATTGTCTGTATAAAGTACCATCAGAGAGAGGAGTACCATCAAACGGAGTAAGTCTAACATTGGTGTCCAATGGAGTAGATGCAGTTTTACAGTCAGTGAGACCAGCACGAGCCAGAACGTCAGACGTGTATTTCACTTGAGATAAATAGTAGCCTGTTGAATCAGAAAGGATTTCCAGCCCTAAGAAGTAGTTGAGACGACCAAGATCCTTCATTTCAAAAAACTGACTGAGAGATTGTTTGAGATCTGAGATACCAGAAATATCATCCCCAGTAATTATCATATCATCCACATAGAGGAGAAGAAGAATAGTCCCAGAATCTGTCTTTCGAATAAAGAGGCCTGAGTCTGACGAACTGGAGGAATAACCAAGCTTTGTGATGGTAGAGCTAAATTTTGCGAACCAAGCTCGAGGAGCTTGCTTGAGTCCATATAGGGCACGACGAAGTTTGCAGACCTGAGTGGACTGGTGTGAATAATCGGGAGGTGGTTTCATATATACTTCTTCTGTCAGATCCCCATTAAGAAAGGCATTTTTGACATCCATCTGAAAAAGGTCCCATTTGCGAACAGCAGCAATAGCAATAAGACTGCGAACAGACGTCATTCGAGCCACAGGAGCAAAAGTTTCTTCATAGTCTATACCATACTCCTGATTGTACCCCTTGGCTACGAGACGAGCTTTGTATCGATCAATTGAACCGTCAGATCGTGTCTTAATTTTATAAACCCATTTACACCCAACTGCAGATTTTCCAGGAGGAAGAGTCACAAGATCCCAGGTATGCGCTTTATCTAAAGCCTGTAATTCTTCTGTCATAGCTTGCTGCCAAAGTGGATTAGTACTAGCTTCCTTATAGGATGAAGGTTCATAGTGAGATATCATGGTAGAATAACAATGGTAATCACGAAGGTGATGAGGGAGCTCTCTTACCCGAGTGGACTGTCGTTGTGGTGGAGGTATGGCAGGATCAGTAGGCGAGACATCATCATTGGGAGGTGCCGTATGTTGAAGCTCGTTGGAAGAAATAACATCAGGTGATGATGGTTCAGGAGGTGTTGGACTGAGAGGTTGAGGTGGTGATGGTGTGGTTTCTGGTTTAGGTTCTGGTGGGAATGTGACAACTGGAGCCTCAAATTCAGAGGTGGAAAGGTCAAGAGAGGAATGAGTAAAGAACGGAAGTGGGGATTCTTCAAGGACATGAAATTTGGATATAGAGGAAAACATTTTATGTTCCCAAAAGACAACATGACGAGAAATCCGTAAGCGTTTTGAAATAGGATCCCAACACTGATAACCTTTATGTTCTATCCCATACCCCAAGAAGCAACAAAGACGAGCACGTGGTTCCAATTTAGAATGTTCATGAGGCTGGAGTAACACAAAACAAGCACAACCGAAGACTCGTAAGAAATTGTAATCAGGAGAGGTACCATGAAGTCTCTCATATGGAGATTGATGCTGAAGAAAGGGAATAGGGATATGATTGATAGTGTAAATAGCAGTAAGTGCTGCTTCCCCCCAAAACCTTTCAGGACAACTACTAGAGATAAGAAGTGTTGCAACAGTATCAAGAATATGTCTGTGCTTGCGCTCAGCACGACCATTTTGTTGAGATGTACCGGGACAAGAATATTGAGGAACAGTGCCTTGTTCACGGAGAAATTTAAGAAATGAGGTTCCTTTGTATTCCATGGCATTATCAGCTCAAAAATTTTTTATTGGACAAGAAAACTGAGTTTGAATCATGCGAGCAAAATTAAAATAGATTTGGGGTAGTTCTGAACGAGTTTTCATAAGATAGATCCAAGTAAAACGACTATAATCGTCCAAAAAGATAACAAAATATTTTGAACCCCCCATGGTAGAATGTGGAGAGGGTCCCCAAACATCAGAGTGAATAAGATCAAATGGTGCTGAAGAAATAAAATCATTTTTATTAAAACATAATGCCGGTTGTTTTCCAAGTTGACAAGATAAACAAGACAATTTCTCAGACTTTATTGACCCTAACTGACTAGATGACACAATAGAACGAATACGATCAAAAGACACATGTCCTAAACGGGAATGCCACAACTCAAATGAAGAAACAGTTGGTGGGGATGTAACAGGTGGTGTGGATGCAACAATAGAAGTGGGTGAGGTACGGAGGTGTATGAGCTCGAACATGCGGCCAACTTTACGGCCTATCCCAATAATTTGTCCCGTCTGAGGATCCTGCACATGACAACCAGAAGAGGAAAATATAACAGTCAGTCCAAGATCACATAGTTGACCAACAGAAATAAGGTTGATAGTCAATTTTGGAATATGAAAGGTAGCAGGTAAAGAGAGGCTAGGAGTAGTAACCGTCCCAACATGACTAACGGATAATTGAGAGCCATCAGCAGTTTTAATAGTGGGTGTATGAGAATTGTGACTCTTAGAGGTGAAAATAGTAGGATCAGAAGTCATATATGATTACAGCAGCTGGAATAAAAAAACCAAGATGTACCTGTAGTGGTGGCCATAGCAGAACCAGAAGAAGATGTAACCTGTTTTAGAAGAGCTGTGATGTCAGCTAGAGTCACAGGTGCAGTAGAAATGTCTGCTTCAGAAGAATCAGTGGTGGCAGCAGTGATGGTGTGAAAGGATAATCTAGAGGATGATCTCCTGGATGGGTTCTTATAACAATCTGCTTGAAAGTGACCTGGTCCCACCTTTTTGCAAAAGAAACACGTCCTAATTGGACACTTTAGTAGCATATGGGTGGTGGCATGACAGTACGAACATTCTCGAGAAAACGAGTTTTTGGTAGGTTTCGAGCTCGGAACGGCTAAGACAGCATTAAAGTTGTGGGCCCGAGTGGCAAACCGATTTTCTTCAGAGAGAAGCTCTGTCGTGACATCATCAAGAGATGGTAAAGGATTGCGATGGAGTAGAGCAGCCCGAATTGGTTCGAACTTATCGTGAAGTCCCATTAGAAGGGTGATAACACGCTGGTTATCGCGGTACGTTTCAAATTTTTCTGCATCATGCTCACAAAAAGAAGGTTCAGATTGGGCTAGCTGATCCCAAATAGCTTGAAGGTCGGATAAATAATCATCAATTGATTGCTCGGGTTGTTGGGTTTTAGAATGTAAAGCAGTAAGCAACTGGTATTGATGAGAGAGATCCTTTGGAGTGTACCTCGATTGTAGAAAATCCCAGACTTCCTTCCCGGTGGTAAAACGACCAATCTGCTGCCCTATATGAGAGATAGAGGTGTTCCGAACCCATGTGATGATATCACCATTTTTGCTTTCCCAATCATCAAGGCGATCATTAAATTTATCGTCAGTTTCATCGGTTTTCTAGATTGGCTTAACAACTTCTCCAGTAATAATTCTCCAGCACTTACGAGACTTTAGGAAACTAATCATGGCTTGGGACCATTGAACATAATTGGTGCCATTGAGAACCACAGAAATCGGACGCGAAAACTCATGCTTTTCCATTGAGAAACGTATAGGATAACACAGTAGCTGCAAAAACTAATCTGATTCTGAGAAATCTGAGGCCAGAAACGGATCCGGAGAAGCTGATTTAGTGGTGAACCGGTCTTAGAGTGAAAAAAACCGGGTTATAAATAGGTGAACCGGTCAAGGGAGTAAAAACCGGTTCAGAAAAAAACCGGTTTAGGGTTTTTAGGGCAGTGGCGCGTGGATCTGGGCTGCGCGACTGGGCTATGTTCCAGAGGCGCGTGTGGGAGCGTGCCAACTCCGATCGGGTTAATTTTGACGGCGTTTGGTTCGTATTGAAGAGACGAAGATTTTGGTATATTATATGGGTGGTTTAGGGCTCTGTATCGAGGTGACGATTGATTAAGAAAAGGAAGGTGCGCGTGGATCTGAGCGGCGCGACTAGGGGATCTTGCCGAGGCGCGTGAGAGCGCGTTAGGTGTCCGAATGGGGTGTTTTAAACGGGGTTTGGTTCGTATTGAAAGGACGAAGCTTTTGGTATAATTTTTGGGTTAACCGAGGTTCTGTATGGCTTTGAATAGTGGATCGACAGTTGGATAAAGCTAGGATTTTTGATTGGTTGGTTGCTTGGGTTGATGATGCTAGGGTTTTTGATTTGGATTTGATTGAAAATTAGGTGAAAGATTGGTTCTAGAGGAGGATGAATTGCTCTGATACCATGTTACGAAATAGAAACGAAAGAGATTGAAGGAGAAGAATAAAAGAATTGTATTTCTTGATTGATAAAGAATGTACAATAGAGAGAATATATATATTAGAGACAAACCCTAATCTAGGATACAATTTAGGAAACTACAATGGGAACACAATCAATACAATATGGAAAGTAGATTAGGAATAGGAAACATAATATATATACAGTATATTCTAACATAAATAAAGGAATTTGGCCGAAAAACAATTCTACTAGGGGGCGTTTCTGGTCAAACTAGCCTGATCCTGCGTGATTTTGATGCTATTACTTTTTTGGGCCTTATAAGCATGCGATAGTCCAATGTGGTCAAATAGGATCTGGCAGCTTGTTGTACATCATATGGTGGCTAGCTGAGGTAAAAAAAAATGTGAGCTTAGAAAGGCAGTTTTAGTGAGACAGTGAGAGTAGTCCAGCGGCGACAATTTTAATCCTATGATACTATGTTAATAAATATGAAAAGAAAGAATTGAGAGAGAAGATTCTTAATATTGAATTGATGTAAATAATACAAAGAAGAGAATCCTAGCTATTTATAGGGCTGTACGTGATTCAATAAAGGAAGTAAATAAAGAAGAAATATTCTAAGGGATTTGATGAAGCTAAAATAGGTTGCAATATCAATCAAAAGTTAACTAAATGTATCATGCTAATAACCTTTCAGTTAAAATGATCCAATAAGATTTAAGTTAAAATTATAAAATAACCACACAGATTAAGATGGCAAATCAAAGTTGAAAATTATTACGATTTTTGAAAATGGGGTAAAAGGTCTTGTGTAACAATGTTTTTCACAAAAAATCAGGCGAATAATATTTTTTGAAAATAAAGGCCTAATTTTTATTATTTTTTTAAAATAAGGGCCTATTTATTAATTTTGTTTTAAAATGAGGGTTTTGACCAAAATTGTATTTTGAGCAAAACTTTACTTTGAGCAAAACTTTACTTCGTACAAAATTGTATTTTATGCAAACTTAACTTTGCAATCCAAAATATTTAATGCAAATTTGTTTTGCATGATGTCTTTATATCTTTTAACAAGTATATTCTTATGTTTCACTCATAAAACTATAAAACAACGTCAAATAAAACCAAATACATAGTAATGTTTTAGAAAACAAATGAATGTAAACTTAACTTTGCAAAACCCCGAAACTATTATCGTGTGTATTTTTTTAATAAATGAGTTTTAAATATGTAATTTGTTGAAATTATTCTAAAGCATTGTCAATTAAAACACTTAATGATATGCTTAAAAAACATGTAGTGTAAATTTAATTTTGCATGACTCCATAAAAAATACAATTTAAAAATTTATTGCTTAGTTAACTTTGCACTCCGTTTGGAGTTTGGTCAAATATAGGTCCTGAATTTACAAAAATATTATTCGTTGTTTTTTTTGCATAAAACTCTTTAAAATAAGCCCAATTTTTCAATATCCCGTTACAATTTTAAATTTGTTATGGTCTCGAACCTTTCATGCTAACAAATCACATATGTTATAAATAATCTCTCTCTTTCTTTTCCTTTTTTATAGGTTTTTTTTTTCCCTTTTTGGTTTAGTTAATTTTTTTTTTGGTAAATTGGGCTAACTTGTGCACACTAAATTAAATTTTTACTGATTTTTTTTAAATGGGGAGAGAAATATATAATATATACTAAATTATACCGAATACGAATATCTGTTAAATCGGATATCCGCAAATATGGATAATCCACCTCGGATACGGGTTATCCAGGTTGAATACTATTATTATTCATATCCATATCCATTTTCTCGAATATTTATAAATACTATCCAAATCCTCTTTTTCGAATATCCATTTGAATAAATATCCATAAAATACGGATTCAAATTCGGAACGAATTCGGATTTTCGAATATCTATTTACACCCGTAACTGGTTGGCATAATATATGCTAACAAGAGCAATATTACGCTATGGCAAAAGAATAATTGTTTTTGGCAAGAGATACCCTAAAAATAACATATTTCATATGATGAGATAAAGAAGTATAAAAAGTGCTCTCCACTGCCACCATCAACAACTAGCATTTGATGTGGGTGGAAAAATATGAATAGGCAATGTGAACGTAATTCCCTACTTAAAATGTCTATTATTAAAAAATGTCTAAATACAACGTTATTTTTTTTTGCTTAAGTTTTTAAATAATTAATCATTTATTATTTTTTTATAAAATTTATATATATAGTAAAAAGTATATATATATATCCGTAAAAACTAAAAAGTATTAGAAGTCCTATCAACAAAAAACCATCATAATTTTATTGGAGATAACACTTTTTCTCAAAAAAAATTAAAAATTCACATAAATAAAAAAGACATCTTATCAATTAATTTATTAATTTAAATTAAATATGTACCAACAACTAACCTACATATTTTTTGAGTATTATTTTTCAAGTTAGTTTAATCAAGGAATTGGGCTTGCTCGGAGTATTCGCATACAAATTTACAATTTTTTTATTTAGTCAAATATCATAGAATAGAATTTTACTAATATTGTTTCTTCAAATTCAAATTTTTTTTATTTTGTTTTCGACAAGTTCATCTTATTTAAATTAAACATTTAATTTGTTCCAATCTCTTATATAATTCTATCCGAGCAATTTTCAGCAATTTTTTTAGCAAATATAAACAAAAATGAAAATTATAGTGAAGCTAAATATTGATGCACATCATCTTATAAAGATGGGAAGTACAAACTTTGTGCGTTTGGTAGTGGTTAAAAGTGCAAGTTTTTTCTGCATGCAAATGGAATGGCCTATCATAATAATATAACACCGATCAAAATTGTTCTCCCCTAAAATTAAAATATCCCACTTTAATTTAACAAACCAAGCACAAATTTTAATTTAACCAATCGGTAAAAAATGACTATAATAAGATATGGTGACTTAACTCATCTCCATTATTCCATCGATTCAATTTTGTCCAACAAAGTTGAGTTCTTCGAAAGCTAAATGGATGATTTTTTTATGAAACATGATAGATCTAGATGATCTTTATCATGAGTAAATCATCTACACAAAATTTCATCCAGAAATTCAAAAAGAAATTAGATGTAATAAAAATTTGATAAAAATGTTCGTTTTCGACCATTAAAAGTTTAGATTATCATCTCATCCACTTTTAGATTGAATTTTTTGATAAAATTTTGTAGAAATGATTTACCCGTCATGGAGATTATCTCCTAATTTTTATGATGAAATTTATCTGTTTAAGTATGAAACTTGTTCCTATTGGGCAAAATTAGATCAAAATGTAATGGAGAGGAGCCAAATCCACTGTACTGATTATGTTAAAAAAATGACTTTTATTTTAAAATGTACTAAAAGAGAAAATAGCTCTGAACTATTACATTTGAGGGGGAGGGAGTATTATTGTCAACTCCTCATTCATCAATTTTTAATTAACTAAAAAAAGTAACAAATAGTAATAGGGCAAGTCCGCTAATTTGAAGGACCCTAGGTAAAAAACAGCCTTTTTATATAAATAAATAAAAAATAATGTATTATTTTATAGGTTATTTCTCTTTTGTTCACCATTTATTTACCTGTATTCTCTTTTAGCATCCAAAGTTTTCAATAATTCTACTTTGACATACATTTGAATAATTTTCATCCGGTCAAATCATGTTATCCAGGTTCTTCTTTATTTAATTTTTTTTTCTTCATCACATAGATTTTTTTTTTTTTTTTTATAAAAAATTCAATCAAAATGGAATGCGTAATCGAAAAATCTATTAGTCAGCATTGATCATCGGTATTTTGTTTTTCTGCTAAATTCAAATCGTAATTTATTATACTCACATATTATTTTAGGTTTGCAGATTATAGTTTTATCACTAGCTAAGATGAATTTAACTATTTCAGTGCACTAATTCTACTGAAAGCATTAATTATGAACAAATTCAATAATTAAGGCTCATCTCTTTTCATTTTTCTTTATGATATTCTATTAGATTATTTATTTTTCAATTGGCGATTCAAAATTTTAATTTCCTCCTATTTCTTAAATTTATAATTACAATTTCCAACGATTCTTTAAGCAATAACACAAAAAATAAAAAAAAAATTAAAAAAATCAACCCTAAATATGCTTACAAAAAGTGCAACTTTCATTTTATTTTATGCATGCAAATAAAATGATATGCAGGAAGATCATGTTCCGTCTCAACATACAATACAAATATTGCTAGAATTGTGAATTTTTTAATATAACACAAAATTTAAGTAAATCAATGATTAAAAATGAAACTATTGTAAGATAAGGTATAGGTTGATTATGTTCCAAAACATAGATGAGACTCTTATTTGATACGTACTAAAACAAAAAAATATGATCGAATTTTGCAATTTAAGACAAAGGGAATAATATAATTGTGCTTGATATAATGCTCATTTCTAATTTCTAAATGGTAAAAATGGTGATTCAAGGCTTCTACAGAACTCGTTGTGAGGTTGAGTTGCCAAATTCAAACCATTAATGTTGACTTTAGTATTTTCTATTGTCTACACATTTTAAAAAGAATAATAGAACTATCAATTTAAGACAAGAGTTTAAGACAAAAGAATAAAGAATAATATATGGACACATCTAGGAGTACTAGAGCGAACTTTGGATATGAAATGCACAAACAAAAATAATAATAGTTAAGGGTGCGACTTCAAATTGCACCTTGACTTTACATCATTGCTTATAGTAATAGTTCATTATATTTAAATTGTACTAAAAAATAAAAGCTTGAGTAATAAGCCTTTATGGGTTACTAAAGATTGGGCCGATCTTAGAACTTGGAAGGCCCAATGTGAATTTTACTGGCCTACCCTATTACGGATGCTTGTGATTCTTTAAATTTTATTGTATGTTATGTTTTTAGTTAAAATTTTGGAGAATTTTCCCTTTGACTATAACAAAAATAAAAAATAAAAAAAATAACAGGAGGGTGAAGGGATTAAAAATCCTCAAAACTTTTTCCGACACGAAAGTGGCTCTTGCAAGAACTTTTCAACAAGGAAGCAAAGAGAGATTGAGTGGCTTGATGGAATGATTATCCTATGAATCATTATAATTACATAAAGTAAATATTTGGGTAATTTTAGACATATATATGTACACATATAACCGCATTTTAAATATAGAGACCGGAAGTACAAATGGAACGTTAGTATACTAGAAATAAGGGTGAGTTTTTTCCAGTGGCGGATCTAGAAAATTTTATTGGGGGGGGGGGGGGGGGGGGGCATACAAATTTTAACAACGTAACATAACATAAAAAATGTAAATCTACATTACAAAATAGAAAAAAAAAAAGTTGCGCTACAAAATACGTACCTTTTAAAGTTCAATATTGTTAAAATTGTACTCAACTTTCTTTCAACTCACAGAATTCATCAATGATCATTTCATTAATAATGTTTCTTGTAATTTCCCTTTCAATGAAGATAGTCAAAAAATTTATGGGAACTCTTAAGCTATCTCTCTTAGTCTCTACTATTTTTTTTTTACTTGGGGGGACCATAATAAAAATTTAATAAATTATATATATATATTAAAAAAAAAAAAAACTTGGGGGGGACCATGGCCCCCCTTGAAACACACCTACATCCGCCCCTGGTTTTCTCACCGTGCTTTCAGATTTGAATCGCGGGAACTCGACTTCTTTTTTTCTTTTTTTTTGTGGCAGACTACTAAGTATATCTATGTTCCGTTTGTATATATATATATAAAAAAAATAGAATAAAATATAGAGACCGAGGTTCATATTAAGCAATCTCCATATATGAAAAAATAAAAACCTTTTTACCTAAATAAACCTCATATGAAACCAGAAAACAGAACCAGCCTCATATGAAACTAGAAAACAGAACCAGCCTCATATGAACCTAGAAAACAGAACCAGCCTTATAAATTCTACATAGCACCAGAAATAAAACAGCAGCGGCGGCAGCAGCAATAATAAAAAATTTAAAACTAGCCGAAATTTTGAAGTAGGCTTTTAGTTTTTTTATATTGTTATAGATGAAAAAAAATGTAGTAGTAGTAATTTTAAGACTCATTAAAAATATGTACAAAAAATAGACATAAAATGAGCAGACATAAAATGAGTTGTCACCATTAAAAATATGCACAAAAAGTATACATAAAATGGGTTTTCACCAAGTAGTAATTGAGTGAAAATGGGCTGAGTGAAATACATGGACAAATAGTAGACATAAATTAAGTTGTGACCATTAAAAATACGCACAAAAAGTATACATAAAATGGGTTATCACTTAGTAGTAATTGGAGGAAGAGTGAAAATGTGCTTGAGTGAAAATTTGCTTCATGAAATACAAGTGGAACTCTTTATATACAATTATTTTTTGATCAAAAAGAAATTAAATAGAACTATAATATTGATATAAAAAAAATGGTCAGAGAATATAGTATTTCCCTTGTGCAAAATTTTGTATCAAATTCAATCTTATCCAAATTCTAATGAGTAATGGCAAGATTGAATTGTCAATGCAGTATGTTCGTGTAAAATTTACACTATATAAATAAATATATAGATAGACATATATACACAAAAAATCATATAAATCTCACTCTTGATTTTGTTTGTTTACAGTGATATTCTTCCAAATCTCAAAGGTAATAAATCCTTGTCTGGATGGAAATTACATGATAATTTGCTTGACTGGTCGTATTTGTATTGATGACTTGAAAATAAAAACTAAAAACAGAAACAGTAGAATATTACCATGGCGTCGCCGTTATTATGATATATATATACTAGAGATATATGTGTATATATATAAATCTGCGTATATATATATATATATATTAGGGTTTGATTGAGTGATGAATGAATTAAAGAGAGAAGAGGAGTAAATGAGTTACGATTGAGAGACAAAGGGAAAAAGCTTGCAGTGTATTGAATGTTGTGTGATGACCTCCTCTTGTTATTGTTTCTTCTATTCTATTATAAGAGATCTGAGCGATGAATAAAGATGCTTTTTTGAATTGTTTTTGTACTATTTGCATCTAATGGCCTCTTCCCCTATTTTATTAGTTGTTTTTGTACTTTTTTTTAATTAAATATTCACATTGGCGTTGAAATTTTATCTATTTAACCAAAAGAAATATATGTATATATATATACAAAGTTGGTTTTTGATATGAAGTGTACTTTTTTACGATTTTTTTGTCTTAAAAATATTAGAGGATGTTTTTACAATGAAAAAATATCGTAAAAAAAACCGGTCTATACAATAAGATTATCGATTCTTTGGAAGTTGTATTTAGATTTAATTTTTTCTCTTTTTAAGACTATTATCTTACTTAAAATAAATATTTAATTTCTTCCAATCTCTTATATAATTCTAAAACTATAATTTCCTACCATTTTTTCTCAGCAATAAAATAAACAAGAATGAAAGCAACAATCAAACTAATTAAATTTGGACAAAAATCATCTTATAGTGGATGGAAGTGTAGGCTTTGTGCATTTATAGTGGTTAAACTGCAAATTTCATTTTGTGCATGCAAATGCAATGACTTTAAAATTAACCTCCCACTTTAGTTTTAAACAACCAAGCACAAGTTTAAGCTCAATTAGAAGTTAAGGGTGCAACTTAAAATTGCTCTGTGACTTTATATGCATATATGCTCTTAATAATTGTCCGTTATATTTAAAAAGTTGTACAATGTACCGAAAAACATAAGCTTAAGTAATAACCTTTTCTAAGTTATTAAAGACTGGGCCGACATTAGAAATTGGAAGGCCCAATGTGAGGTTTATTGGCCTAGCTTGTTACGTGGGTAAGTTTGCAAGGTGCTAAATGTCCAATACAATATTTTTTGGAAAATAAGAATATCTTTTTTTATCCTTATTTTAAATGCAAAATTAGATTTGTTCATAATGGTTAAGAGTTTTATCTTGCATGCTGAAAAATCTCAAAATACTACATAAAAATAGAGAGTTAAATTAAAGGATTACATTCAAAACAACTACTTACTTTTTAAAAGATATCAAACACTTTTTGTTACATGCACTTTTTAAAAGACATTAGGCACATAATATGTCTGATAGATGCCATAGTATGACTGTTTTGTACATTTCTTTTAGATCTAATATGTCTTAAACAACAACACAATATGTCTATGGTAAGTTTAACCATATTATCTCTAACTTGTCAGACTTAAATTTTGATTTTAAATTCTAAAACTATTTGAATTTTCTAGTGGATTATACTTGAATTTTTATATGGATTGTATCTTAATGTGTTTCCCAAATCTTAGGATTCCTAAATTGTAGGACAAATTAATTGCAATATTAATAAAGTCAAAAGGGCAACTATGGAAAAACATAAAATATTTTAAAAAACATTTAAATAATTTTCTAAAATTTGAAAAGATGATTATCCATAACTTTGGGCCAAAAACTAATTTCAAAAACGCATTGGACTGCAAAGCAATTCAAATTATTTGGGTTGAAAACAAAAATTCCCTTTATTTATCTCATACTAGCCCATTCGGGTCTGGGCAAAACTTTTTTCTTTTTTGAATACAAATAGTGATTGATCCGGGTGGTTGTTTGGGGAGGGAAATGGGATCAAACCATGGTGACTTACGTGAATTATCACATACTCAACTAATCGGAATCAAGCCCGGATCTCCTTGGGCAAAATTTTGAAGGAGCCCTTTTCTATTGTTAGAGATGAATTTTTTTTGGAGTGAGTAATACTAGATTAACTAAGAACGTGTATAAAAAGTATATACAAAATGAGTTGTCACCTAAAAAAAGTGTAAATATCCCCCTTCCCCTCCCCCACCCACTCATCCACCCACCATGATATACATGTGCGATCCACTCTTCATTTTTCATTTTGAATACAATAAAAAGTGTTGCCTCATAATTTAATTAAAAATAGTTGCAATCTAAACAAACACTATAAATGTTTGTTGGTCAAAAGAAACTAAATGGAACCAAAATAAAAAATAATTATTAGATAATTTAGTATGTTGATAAATTTCGGAACTCCTAACCAGATGGATTGAGATAGGAAACTCTTTGTGAGAAAGTGTAATAATTCTATTAATTTTAAGAGGGATAATTTTGTTTTTATCCACGCAATTTATTATTTCATCCACAATTTATAATATACTTTTGTTGAAATTTCTCAAAAATATCCTTTTATTAAATTTATTTAATTTTGGGAAATGTTTATATATCCATTTTTTTATTTAGTCTTATCCATCCCTAATTCATTGTACCCCTAACTTTATTTCCTGAAATAGCCTAAAAGTCAAGAACGTTATTCAATTTCATATTCCAATAGAAACCGTCTTCATCATTTTTTTTCCATATTCAAATAGAATGCTTCTTGTTGTCCAAAAAATAAAATAAAGATAAATTAGAATGCTAACTCACCCAAGCTTGAATTACTTAGAGTTAGAAAATTATAACAACTCTATGAGGAATTTGAAAATTAAGCAACTACGCCATCAACAATAAGAAAAAAAAACACTACCAACCCATGTCTTCATAATTCTTTTTTGTAAGTTTATCCCTGAAGGTGGGTGAACTTAATGACTAACGTGGATAAACTTATTAAATCTTTCTAACGTGGTTATTAACTGAAAAAACATGTGGATATATTTAAAATCACCCTTGTAAGCGCTCTCCAATCCAACTATCAATTATATAACTGGAAATAAGGTAAAAGGGCTTACATAGTAATGTTTTTCCAAAAAAAACCCAATGAATAATATTTTTTAAAAATAAGGGTCTAGATATGATTATCATTCTAAGATAAAGGCTTGTTTATCAATTGTGTTTTAAATAAGGACTTTGACCAAGTGTAAACTTTACTTTGTACTAAATTGTGTTGAGTGTAAACTTAACTTTGCACAAAATTGCGTTTTGTGTAAACTTAACTTTGCAATCAAACAAATTTATTGCAAATTTGTTTTGCATGACGTGCTTATATTTTTTAACAAGTATATTCTTATGTTTCATTCATAAAACTTTAAAACAACGTCAAATAAACACAAAAACATAGTAATATTTTAGAAAATAAAGAGTGCAAACTTAACTTTGCATAACTCTGGAAAAATTATTATGTACATTTTATTAATAAATAGGTTTTGAATATGTAATTTGCTAAAATTATTCTAAAACATTGTCAATTAAACACTTATTTATAATAATATGCTAAAAAAACATGTAGTGCAAACTTGATTTTGCTTAATTCCATAAAAAATACAATTTAAAAATTAACTGCAAAGTTAACTTTGCAATCCTTTTGGAATTTGGTCAAATATAGACCCTTAATTTTAAAAAAAAATTATTCCTTAGTTCTTTTGAAGAAAACTTTTTCATACAAGCTCTATTTTTTAATATCCCGATTACATAAAAATAGGGGACATTACTGGCAAAATAATTATTGTTATTACTAGAGCAACATACACCATAAGAGTGCGGCTTATAGTAAAAGTTTTCAAAATAATATATATTATGCCCTGACAAAATGATAATTGATTTGGTAATAAGGATACCCTAATTAAAATACATATCATTATCACATGTGATGAGATAAAGTACTAAAAATAACATTGTTCACCGGTGCCACCATCAATAATAACCATAGTGATGATGTGGGTGGAAAAAAATATGAATTGTGAAAGTAACTTGGCCCGACATGCAACATCATTTTTTTGGTACGGATGCTTTTATTTCTTATAAGAGCTTTTAATATTTTAACTTTTATTTTGTAAATTAGTTTTTTTATTAAATTTATGTGATTAAAAAGTATGAACCAAGTGATGCGCGCAGAGATATATATGTTTTTTTTAATAAATGTTTTAATGGACAATCAATTGAGCAATTTTATTGAAAATGTATTTTTAATAGTTTTTCGCAACATAAAAGAAAAATTGGTACACATTAGTAAGTTACATGTTCTTGAACGTTATCTTTTCCCCTTTTTATTCCTAGAGATTGAGAAGGTTATCCGTTGTCCTTGTTGTCTGCATGCCAAAGAATTGAGAAGGTTCTGTTAAGAATTTGCATGCTTTGTATATTTGTGAAAATTTTAAAATTTACAAGTTTTTATTTAATCAAATATAGTAAGATTATCATTTTTTCAAATGACGTTTCTTCAAATTTAATTTTAATTATTTTGTTTTTATCACCATCATCTTACTTAAATCAAATGTTTACTTTCTTCCAATCTCTTATATAATTCTATACATACAATTTTCAGCTATTCAAATATAAACAAGAATGAAACAATTATCAAAGTAAATATGCATCTAAATCATCTTATAGTGGTTAGAAGTACAAACTTTATGCATCTTGTAGTCATTAAAAGTGAAACTTCTAGTTTGTGCATGCAAATTGAATGGCCTATTATATATAATAATATGACACCGAATGATAGGAAGCTATCTTCGTCACTAAAAATAGCTTGATCAAAAACCCTTATGTACCTACAAAATATATTAGTAACGTAGATAGTAGTAGTAAGGGGTCAAATCCACGGGAGTTGTTTATGAATCAATGAAAACAAAATTGAGAAAATAATAGATTTAGAATAAAAACCATTTTTTTTCTTTTAGAAATGCTTACTTTTCTTAGGAATAATTTTAATACTAATAAAATGTATTGAAAGTAGAGAAAGTTGTTTTGGAGAAATAAAGTGTAGGGATTTCAAGAGTTAAGAATCCACCACCAAATTATCAATGGATCTAGAATAATATATTATTGCACATATATACCCAAAATAAATTCTATACTAGTTTGATTAAATGGAATCACCTATGGTATATGTAGAGTGAACCCAAAAGCTAACCAAATAGTATTTGACAATTTATTTGTTTATAAGAAATTTTTCCTTTCAATATCTATATTTTCTTCTTTTAGAAATAATAATAATATAAGGTTGTCACTCACTCACATTAACACTCAAGAACTAGAAGATAAATTTGGAAAATAAAATGAAATTAAGAAAATCCTATGGTATGTAGCTCATCTCTTAAGTCAAGTATAAAAACCAAAATGGGATCACCTATGGTGTGTAGAGTAATCCAAAGATCTTATTTAAGAAAAATCACAAATGAGTATATTTATGCAATATTATAAAATTCTAAATCACAAATAAAAATGAGGCTTCATCTCTCCCCTTGAAAGGGAGATTAGCCTTCCATAAAGATAGAAGAACAAAACAAATAATAAAATAGCTCCTTAAATATCTCCAAATATGTGAGTAAAAGAATTTCTCTCAACACTCTACAATATTGTCTTCTTCAACAAAATGAAACAATAATACAAGAAGAAGAAAAATATGTAGCACTCAAATATTTTCTCTCTCTACAACAAGCTCTCTTGCTCCAAGCTCTCCTCCTTTCTTCAAACTCTCGTGTGATTCTCCTCCCTTGGCCAAATATCAATCAATATATGTGAGAAAATGGGAGAGAATATTAATGATGAAAGTAGACAATGGGGTGAGGGGGTGTAAGAGAATAATGAGACTTTGTCTAGAGAGTGGGGTGTGTAAGAGAATAATGTGGACATTGTCTAGGTAGTGGAGTGTTGGGTTATGGGTTGAGAGATTAAAAAATATGAGAGTGGGCACACACACTTTTGGGATATTTTTCTCTCTTTTTTTCTTTTGCTGATGGAATGTTGTAATGAAATTTCAGATATGAAGATGGCCGAATTTGAAAACGTGTTGAACTGCAAAGTTGTAACTCTCGAAATTCTCTTGATTTTAGGTTCAAGAAACGCATAATTCGGAGTTCCGAGCAAAATGTTATGCTTTAAAAACTATCCAAGCAACTTTAAGTGTCCTGTCTCACATATTCAACAAAGTTAAGCATTTAATTACATCAATTGAGACAAGAACCTGCAAAACAACTAAATGTCAACATTAGATAATATAATGCAATTTTTGGCACTTAAATTTCGGCATTTGGAGAATTAAAAATAACAGTTTTAGGTGCTTATCACACCACCCCCAAACAGCATTTTGCTAGTCCACAAGCAAAAAGAGAGGTAATAGATAAGGAGCCAAAACGAACCACTTTCCTTGGTGATTCTCGATTGCACTTAGCATGTGCAGCAAGCCTTTTAAACCTCTAAGTCACCAAAAGAGGATGAGTGAAGTCTCGTAAGGGTTTGCAGTGAAGACACCCATAAACTTCCAAAACGTATTTACAAAAAAAATATTTTCGGCGATACTTTCTCTTATTTTGCCTCAGGGAAATATTAAGTATCCAGCTGTAGAGAAGACAATGAATCATCCATATATATAAGTTAATAGAAGCTTATGCTATACAATACCAAAATGGCACAATCATTCTTAAGATTCAGTGTTTGCAATCGGCATTTAAATAATTTTGATGTGATTCCCTATATTGCCTTATAGAATTTACGCTTTGACTTCAAATCTCACTAGATATATTCTCTCAAAATTGAATCACTCCGAGATGTGGCTAATTGTTTCTATCTTTGCATGTGAGTGATAAGAGCAGATGCACACAAAGCAAATAACTCACATGCATAAATAAGAAAGACGGATATTGGAAAGAATTTGATCTCATGAAAGGAATGCCAGCCACCATGTGAGAATGTCAAGTTGTTTAAACATATTACCTTAACAAACACTACCGCACCAAAGATCAACTAGGTCTTTTATATGGGGTGGGATGAGGGAAAATGGAGTGTTGATGTGTGTATAAGAAGGTTGAAGATTTTTTTTAAGGAGTTTGGACTTTTCTAATATCACTTGTTTTCACGCTCTATTGTTGATCGCATTTTTTTTTCTCTCTCTCTTTTTTTTTTCTTTTTTTTATGCGATTTGAAATGATTGCACGGTGAAAACAATAATTTCTTTTGTCAAATCAACCATACTTTTCTCAAACACAAGAATTGGTCATGAAATAAATGGTAGGATTATTTTGGCAATGATGGCCTAATGTCATCTTTAAGGTTTAATGCGGCAATTTTTGTTTTGACTAGGTAAAAGTTTCACAACTCAAAAAGGATTTCATTCTCAGTGGTCAGCCAAATATGAAAAAATAATGAGATCATGCAACGATATTAATGACGATATCCAAATGAAGTTAAGTCATCTTGTGACTCAGAGTTTGCGTATAACTCTCTACAATGTGAAAGGCTCTAAACTCACGGGTTTAAGTCTCCACAAGTATTCTTTTTAGCTCATTAGAGAATCACATACTACAGATATAACTGTTGTGCAAAGACGTGTGAACTCTAAGAATTGATAGTGCTTATATGCCTATAAAGGTATCGTTAAAGCTTATAAGACTAACATTAGACATTATGATTCCTTGACTTCTAAAAAGTGGACCATTGTCATTCAATCTCATCATGGATAAGATACTGAATCGTCAAAAACTTTTAAAATAAAGAAAGAAAAATCTTCTCTTTTTTTTATAAATGAAAATGTGTTGCTTCTGAATCAGTTTTCGAAAAGGGAACTAATTTGGTAAAACCCCACCCCCAAACAAAGAGAACATCGTCCTCGATGCTAAAGATGAAATATATAAATGTAAGCATAAGGTTGGAAAAATTACCGTAATTACCTGATTCGAAAGTTGAACCGTGAAAAGTATCCATCAGAATCTGGATAAGCAAAAGACACGGAAACAATTGCACAAGTCTATCATATATAACTCATGGGTGGATTAGTAAAAACCACCCCCAAACAGGATAAGACTGGTACTCAGAAACACACTCAATGGGTTGCCTCCCAGAAGCGCTAAGTTTAATGTCTTCAGCCAGACAAAGCGGACACACCCTCAAAAATAATAGAGCTGGACTAAGAGTACAGAGAGGGCGGAAAGATAACAACAACCCCTTAGTATGATGTTTACTCAGTGTACATGGGATTAACAAGGTCAATTTGCTCTACTAGAGATGAATTAAGCTCGAAGAATGGTT
Organism: Lonicera japonica; assembly: GCA_021464415.1. NCBI lineage: Eukaryota > Viridiplantae > Streptophyta > Magnoliopsida > Dipsacales > Caprifoliaceae > Lonicera > Lonicera japonica. The sequence goes on along the minus strand of CM038468.1, from coordinate 5,536,142 downwards.
TCAATCTTTGACCATTGACCTGAAAAGTAGTACCATCTTTCGAATTTTCAACAGTGATGGCACCATAAGGGGTTACAGATTGGACAGTGAAAGGTCCTTCCCACCTGGTTTTCAATTTACCAGGGAAAAGGTGCAGGCGAGAATTATACAACAATACTTTCTGTCCAGGATGAAACTCTTTCCGTAATATGCTATGATCATGAATCCATTTCATTTTGTCCTTGTATTTCTTAGACAGATCATAAGCATCATTTCGTAATTCCTCAAGTTCATTGAGTTGCAACTTTCTTTGCTCACCAGCTTTATCAAGATCAAAGTTAAGGGTCTTGATAGCCCAGTATGCATTGTGCTCAAGTTCGACTGAAAGGTGACAGGGCTTACGAAAGATTAAGCGATACGGGGACATGCCTATAGGAGTCTTGAAGGCGGTGCGGTATGCCCAAAGAGCATCTGCGAGTCGCAAAGACCAATCTTTCCTACTTGGATTAACAGTCTTTTCAAGAATTTGCTTAATCTGACGATTTGAAACTTCTACCTGACCACTGGTTTGTGGATGGTACGCCAAATCAAGTTTATGGGTTATGCCATACTTCTTAACGAGATTCTCAAAGATACGATTACAAAAATGTGTACCGTTATCACTGATGATGGCTCTTGGAGTACCAAACCAAGCAAAGACATATTCTTTCAAGAATTTCACAACAACTCGATGATCATTTGTGTAACAGGGTATTGCTTCTATCCACTTGGAGACATAATCGACTGCCATAAGGATATATTTAAAACCATGAGATGGGGGAAATGGCCTCATAAAGTCGATACCCCAAACATCGAAGATCTCTACGATCAAGATGGGAGTGAGAGGCATCATATGCCTTCGCGATAGTCGTCCTAATTGTTGACAATTTGGACAGGCTTTACAAAATTCATAAGCGTTGCGAAAAAGGGTGGGCCAGTAAAACCCGCTTTGCAAAACTTTTGCAGCGGTTTTCTTCGAGCTAAAATGGCCACCACATGCATGGTTATGGCAAAATGAAAGGATCTTATTTTGCTCAAATTCGGGGACACATCTACGAATGATTTGATCAGGACAATACTTGAAGAGAAAAGGATCATCCCATGAGTAATATTTGACCATGGACATGAATTTGGACTTGTCTTGCTTTGTCCAATGAATGGAAATTTGGTTTGTGACAAGAAAGTTGACAATATCAGCAAACCATGGTGACTGAGAAATAGCAAAAAGTTGCTCATCAGGGAATGACTCGGATATAGGCAAATGGTCATTTTCAGACATAGCAGTGAGTCTAGACAGGTGGTCCGCGACCACATTCTCAGTACCCTTTTTATCTTTGATTGCCAAGTTAAATTCTTGGAGCAAGAGGATCTAACGGATGAGGCGAGATTTGGCATCTTTTTTGCTTATAAGGTACCTTAATGTCGAATGATCAGAGTACACAGTGACTGGAGATCCAAGAAGGTATGCACGAAATTTGTCGACGGCAAAGACGACCGCCAACAATTCTTTCTCCGTCGTTGTGTAGTTGAGTTGGGCTGGGTTGAGAGTTTTGCTAGCATAATGAATCACATGAGAACATTTATTAACTCTCTGCCCCAAAACAGCCCCAATGGCATAATCAGATGCATCGCACATGATTTCAAACGGGAGATCCCAATCAGGAGGTCGAATAATCGGAGTTGAGATTAACTCAGATTTAAGACGCTTAAAAGCAGTGACACAAGCTTCATTGAAGACAAAAGGCACTTCTTTCGAAAGAAGGTTAGTCAAAGGTCGGGCTATTTTAGAAAAATCCTTGATAAATCGCTGATAGAAACCGGCATGCCCTAAAAAGGAACAGATGTCCTTAATTGACCTAGGAGCTGGTAAAGAGGAGATTAAATCAACCTTTGCTTTATCGACCTCAATACCTTTTTTTACCATAAAATGGCATTTTTCCCAATTAAGAACTAAATTCTTTTCTTGGCATCGTTCTAACACCATGGTCAGATGAGATAGGCATTGATCAAAGGATGAGCCATACACGGAGAAATCATCCATAAAGACCTCTGAGAATCATTCTACCATGTCACTGAAAATGCTCATCATACACCTTTGAAAAGTCGCATGTGCGTTGCACAAGCCGAATGGCATGCGTGAATAGGCAAATGTGCCAAATGGACATGTGAAAGTAGTTTTTTCTTGGTCTTGAGGGTCGATGGGAATTTGATTGTACCCAGAATATCCATCTAGGAAACAATAAAAAGAATGTCCTGCAAGTCGCTCAAGCATTTGGTCTATGAAAGGAATAGGAAAATGATCTTTCCTTGTGACACTATTTAGCTTTCGGTAATCAATACAGACACGCCATCCAGTCGAGATTCTGGTTGGGACTAGCTCATTATCATTATTTTTTACAACAGTGACACCAGATTTCTTTGGAACAACATGAATGGGGCTGACCCATTTACTGTCAGAGATAGGGTATATGATTCCTACATCAAGCAACTTAAGGACTTCTGTTCGAACAACCTCTTTCATGACTGGGTTCAATCGACGTTGTGGCTCACGAGAAGTTTTTGCACCATCTTCCAAATGGATGCGATGACTACAAATAGTCGGACTGATACCTTTAAGGTCAGAGATGTTGCAACCCAAGGCAGATTTGTGCTTTCTTAGAACATCGACTAGATTTACTTCTTGCTCGGAAGTCAAGTCGGAAGCAATGATGACCGGATGAGTTTGATTTGAACCTAAACGGACATATTTCAACTCAGAAGGCAATGGCTTTAGGTCCAAACTTTTTTGTGAATCCTGAACATTGGTGAACTCAGTTTTAGGTATAGTTGCAAGCATCAACTCGCAATCAGACTTAGCCACACTATTAGGGCCAGTATCTATACCAAGAATTGGTTCGAGATAAAGAGATTCAAAGCAATCTGTCCAAGTTTCATTCTCAATGATCCATTTATCAATGTCTATCAAAGTGGCGGAGTCTAACAAAGAATTGACACTATCCATGGCATCATCTAAATCAAAATCTGATTCAAGAAAATTCAGACATTATTGGATAGGGTCATTAGGATAAGAATGGTCCACCATTTTTTGAACAAGACTATCGATAACACACACTTCTTCTACCATTTCAACATCAGATGGTTGTTTCATGAGTTGAAAAATGTTGACTTCCACTGTCAAATTACCAAAGGTAAGAGTCATAGACCCATTCCTATAGTTAATGAGCGCATTTGCAGTGGCAAGAAAATGACGTCCCAAAATGATCGGGATGGAGTTTCCATCAGAGGGATGGGTGTCTAAAACTATGAAATCAACTGGGTAATAAAAGTTAGACACCTTAACCAAAACATCCTCGACAATTCCTCGGGGGACTTTGACAGAACGATCTGCTAATTGCAGAGTGACTCGAGTGGGCTTCATATCTTGCAAGCCCAACTCTTGGTAGAGAGAATATGGTAACAAATTGACACTGGCTCCTAAATCAAGTAACGCGTGAGTTGAATACTTGTTACCTAACTTGCATGAGATCGTAGGACGACCAGGATCTTTGTATTTGACAACAGTCTTTTGCTGAATGACAGTTGTAGCCTGTTCGGCTATGAAAGCATCATGTGGGACATTTGTCCTCCACTTGACAGTACACAAGTCTTTCAAGAACTTAGCATACGAAGGGATTTTCTTGATGGCAGTAAGGAATGGAATGTTGATATGAACATTTTGGAACACTTCCTTAATCTCATCAAAGTGCTTTGCTTTGGTGGTCAATGATAACCTATCAGGAAAGGGTGCCCGAGGCACATAAATTGTTTCCTTAGGTTGAGTCATTTCTTTTTTCTTGAGTGATACATCCTCCTTCGACATATTTGTATCTTGAACCACAACTTCTGGTTCACTAGGAGGAAATTTGGGAATGACAGATGTATCATTCTCAATGGAATCATTAAGCATTTCAACATGATTGTCAATTTGCCGTCCTGATCTTAAAGTGGTGACAGACTTCAACTCACCTTGAAATTGATCTTGACCAGAAAAGGAACCAACCTCATACACAGGCTTTTTGCTATTACCTTTTGGATTATCAATTGGTTGACTATGGAATTTACCCTTGTCTCTCTCAGCAGTCAATTGACTCAACTGTTGTTGCATTTGTTGTATTGCTTGAGAGGTGCTTTGTGTATGGGCATTAAGAGTTTGTTGTTGCTGTGTGAGAATCTGCAACATAAGGTATTCGAGAGCTGATTTTGATTGCTGTTGAGGGGTAGCATATGGAAGTTGAGAAACCAACTCTCTACTAGCACTTAACTGAGGCGCAGAGCCATAAGAATGACTAGATGAATGGACAATCTGTTGATTTCCCGAATGGTTTCCATTTTGATGTGAAAAACGATGGCGATCATTTGGAAACTGGTTTGGGTTCTACCTAGCTTAGGCTTAGAAACCTGGAGGACCCCTAACTTGAGGTTGTGAGTGTTGCGGATTCGAAGATTGATCTTGCTTCCAGGAGAAGTTAGGATGGTTCCTCTACTCAGAATTGTATGTCTGGCTGAAACTAGTCGGATTGAGTTTCCTAAAGTTGTTGAACTCAAAGGCTTGTTCCATAATTGGCTCTGGTTCAGGAAAGAAGGTTGGGCATGAGTGAGCGGTATGTTGTACACTAGAACAGACAGTGCATGGAAATGTGTTGGGCTCACTATGGCTACTCATGACTGGAGTAGGCTCAACAGTTTGCTTTTCCATTGAACAAGCTAAAGCCTCAACTGTTTTGGTCAAAGCTGTTAAACCTTGGTTGAAACCTTGCATCAAGTTCTTTAACTCTGGGTCACTCTTGATTTCATACCTAGCACCAGTTCTAAGACTTGGGTCAGACCTAGAAAATTCATTAGAAGCATCCCACTGTTGTGAATCTTCTCCTAATTCAGTTAAAAATGTGTAGGCTTCAGTGGAAGTGAGGTGCATGAACTTTCCTTTATGCATGGACTCTATCATGTTACGAGAAGTGGGACTGAGACCATTATAAAAACATTGGACTAGACGACTTTTATCAATGCCGTGATGAGGGCATTTGATAATGAAATCTTGAAATCTATCCCATGGTTCATAAAATTGTTCATTGTCTTTCTGACGAAAATCTTGGATGGATTGACGCATTTCATTTGTTCGATTCATTGGGTAGAATTTAGACATGAACTTTTTGGCTAATTGATCCCATGAGCGAATTGAATCTTGTGGCAAAGAATTAAGCCACAAAGAAGCTTTGTCATGAAGGGAGAAAGGGAACAACCTTAACCGAACATTCTCATCATTTAGATTTTGGTTCTTAAAGGTTGCACAGACATTGAGAAATTTTCCCAAGTGAGGGTATGGACTTTCTCGATCTAAGCCATGAAAACTGGGTAACATTGAAATCGTCGCCGGACGAATTTCAAAATGAGTAGCTGTAGTAGCTGGGAGGACAATACAAGATGGAGGATTTGCAGTGATAGGAGCAAAGTAGTCCTTCAATAGACGTTCTTCCGCCATTTTTGGATGGAGAATTTGAATGATGGGAGATGTGGGTGAACTTGGACTCGAGACTATGGAAAATGGGGCGAGGTCAACTATAAGATCACAGAGATCCGTATCTCGTGAATCAAGAGTTGAATTGCTACGTGATCGGTTTAGTAGCCTTTTGGACTTTCGCATCCCATGAGATAAATATTGTGAACTTTTGACTTTCCAAAAAGAATAGATGGGTGGTTCAAGAAAATAGGACACAAAATGACTACAATCCTAATTGGTTGACGTACACTAATAAAGGAAAGAATTCCTAGATAGCATATAACCAATTCTTATCTTCAATTTAATGAAAGGGTAGTCAATTTTAATTATTCGCGGGTGGGAAAGCGCGAGCTCTTTGACACCACCTGATTGAAAATTTTGTGCTCCTACTCTTGTCCAGATTTGATCGAAACGAACAATAAAAATTGTCCGAGAAGCTTACCAATTAAATTCTCCCAAATCAGGGCCGAAGGACTAATACGTTGGAGGGTCACAAAGGCACCACTTAAATACCAACTAGTCAATCTACCATAGGCTTGGAAGAGCTCACTAGAGTGGCTACTGATCGCTTCTTTTCTTTAGAGGTCCTATGAACACCGAATCCTATTTGGCTTGCTAGTGAGTTGATTTTAATTAATGACGGCTTAGGATCACAAGCAAATGGATAAGCGATTAAGTAGGTGATGAAATCCCAACTTGTTTCAATAGCCGGGTTAGGCTTTAGGTTCAATTATTCATCATTCACCATTCAAAATAAATGTGCTAAAAAAAATAAACACATAGCAATTAGAGCACATAGGAATTGACTCGCTGACAAGAGATTCGCGAGTGATAAAAAATGTACCTCCTGCAAGCAGGGTGATGATTCAGTTGAGTCGATCAGGAGAAAATTTCTCCTAAATTTCAGTCGTCCCCGAGAGTCCTACTAACCCAAAATAGAGAGTCTTCAAGTGTTCTCTCTTTTTTTTCCTTTCCAAATATGCAATCTCTATTTTGTCCAGTTTCCCTTTTGCAATTTTTTTTTTGTTTTTTTAACACTTAATCTGGGCAGTCCCAGATCACCATATAAATAAATATTACAGTTTTTAAACAGTCCAAAATTTCCAAAAAAAAAAAAAAATTTACAACCAAATCGAATAATTACAACTAAATCCAACAAATCTCAAAAAGTCTTCATGTCATTTTCATTGGCGTCAACTCCCTGGCAACGGCGCCATTTGATAGGAAGCTATCTTCTTCGCTAAAAATAGCTTGATCAAAACCCTTATGTACCTACAAAATATATTAGTAACGTAGATAGTAGTAGTAAGGGGTCAAATCCACGGGAGTTGTTTATGAATCAATGAAAACAAAATTGATAAAATAATAGATTTAGAATAAAAACCATTTTTTTTCTTTTAGAAATGCTTACTTTTCTTAGGAATAATTTTAATACTAATAAAATGTAATGAAAGTAGAGAAAGTTGTTTTGGAGAAATAAAGTGTAGGGATTTCAAGAGTTAAGAATCTACCACCAAATTATCAATGGATCTAGAATAATATATTATTGCACATATATACCCAAAATAAATTCTATACTAGTTTGATTAAATGGAATCACCTATGGTATGTAGAGTGAACCCAAAAGCTAACCAAATAGTATTTGACAATTTATTTGTTTATAAGAGATTTTTCCTTTCAAGATCTATATTTTCTTCTTTTAGAAATAATAATAATATAAGGTTGTCACTCACTCACATTAACACTCAAGAACTAGAAGATAAATTTGGAAAATAAAATGAAATTAAGAAAATCCTATGGTATGTAGCTCATCTCTTAAGTCAAGTATAAAAACCAAAATGGGATCACCTATGGTGTGTAGAGTAATCCAAAAATCTTATTTAAGAAAAATCACAAATAAGTATATTTATGCAATATTATAAAATTCTAAGTCACAAATAAAAATGAGGTTTCATCTCTTCCCTTGAAAGGGAGATTAGCCTTCCATAAAGATAGAAGAACAAAACAAATAATAAAATAGCTCCTTAAATATCTCCAAATATGTGAGTAAAAGAATTTCTCTCAACACTCTACAATATTGTCTTCTTCAACAAAATGAAACAATAATACAAGAAGAAGAAAAATATGTAGCACTCAAATATTTTCTCTCTCTACAACAAGCTCTCTTGCTCCAAGCTCTCCTCCTTTCTTCAAACTCTCGTGTGATTCTCCTCCCTTGGCCAAATATCAATCAATATATGTGAGAAAATGGGAGAGAATATTAATGATGAAAGTAGACAATGGGGTGAGGGGGTGTAAGAGAATAATGAGACTTTGTCTAGAGAGTGGGGTGTGTAAGAGAATAATGTGGACATTGTCTAGGTAGTGGAGTGTTGGGTTATGGGTTGAGAGATTAAAAAATATGAGAGTGGGCACACACACTTTTGGGATATTTTTCTCTCTTTTTTTCTTTTGCTGCCGGAATGTTGTAATGCAATTTCAGATATGAAGATGGCCGAATTTGGAAAAGTGTTGAACTGCAAAGTTGTAACTCTCGAAATTCTCTTGATTTTAGGCTTGAGAAACGCATGATTCGGAGTTCCGAGCAAAAAGTTATGCTTTAAAAACTATCCAAGCAATTTTAAGTGTCCTGTCTCACATATTCAACAAAGTTAAGCATTTAATTACATCAATTGACAAGAACCTTCAAAACAACTAAATGTCAACATTAGATAATATAATGCAATTTTTGACACTTAAATTTCAGCATTTGGGGAATTAAAAATAACAGTTTTGGGTGCTTATCACCGAACACAAATGTTCTCCTCCTTAAATTAAAATATCTCATTTTAATTTTAACTAACCGAGCATAAATTTTAATTTAATCGATGATTAAAAATAACTATTACTAGATATAGTTTACTGATTATGTTAAAAGAAATAAAAATTAACTCTTATTTTAAAATATACTAAAAGAAAAGTATTACTGAACTAATTGCTAATTTCCCTTTGGATATCCACCATTTATTCTCCTTTAGCATTCTCCAAAGTATACAGTAATTCTACTTTGACTCTCATGTGGATGATTTCCTTCCGATCAAATGGTCAAACCGTTAATATCCTTTAAAATTAAACAGATAAAAAATTATAGATTGTAGAATTATTTTTAGTTATAGTATAAAGCCCGTTCTTATTAAATTAAACTAACAAATAAGTAAACTTTATCTACATGTACTATTTGATTGAGAAACAAAAAATCCAAAGTGAATAATTGCAGTTATCAGACTTAAAGCACATATTTATAACTTAAGCTGATTTTAATTGTAATCAATTTTAAGTTCAATTTTAAATTTTGAAAGCAGTTGTGTAAGTGTTTTTGGTTCGCCCTATCCCTCATATACAATTCTTGAAGATTTTCCTATTGAGGTTACCTGGGGTTAATCATTCTAGTTACTAATCAATTTGTCATATTAGGGGTTAGGATTACCAACTTATAAAAATTAGTGATTAATCCCCCTTACCTTAATTATCCATAATCTACCCATTAATACTAAAGGTTTATGACAATATTACCCCCGACCTTTTAATTAAGGCAATTAATATGATTGATCGATATATTTGTAAAAAGTTGACTATAAATAATTACTATTTAAAGTATATTTTATTATAATTATGTTTTTAATGTAATAGTAGTTTTTTTTTAAATAATACAGCTAATAATATATAAAATGAAATCTAAGTATGTATATATAGAAAATGAAATTTGAGCATGTATATATATTCTTGTATATAATCATTGACAGTTAAATGCATTTATGTTGATTATAAGAGAAATGAACAACATAATAATAAGACAAAAAAAAAAAAGCAAACAAACAAACTGATATATATATATATATATATTTAGACGTTTGTTCATATATTCATTAACACAAAGATATATTGCCACAGTAGAAAAATAAAAGATATTCAAACATCCATGTAACTATTTTATTGTAGAATATAATGTTGGATATGAAATTTATTAAATATATATTCATATTATACATAAAAAATATTTTTGAAACAGATATAAAAAGTGAATTTATTTGATTAAAGTAAGATCTTAATATAAATATATATATATATATATATATCATAGAATACATAAAAAAATATTTTCGAAACAGATATAAAATGTAATTTTATTGGATTAAAGTACTAAAGAGCTTAAAGTATGCAATAATTACTAGAAAAAAGACAATTTGTCATAAATAGATGCATACCATATATTAAATCTAAAGTAGAGTTAGCAAATCTAACCATATATTAACTCCGACTTGTAGTATTTTTTAAGAAAAAAATAATTCAATATAATCAATCGTTAATAATAAACCGTATTTAAATTGTGAAATTTGGTAAGATTGATTATGCCCCGAATGGGATGGTACTATTATTAATTTTAAAACATCCCAAAACTAAAATATAAGACCAGAAATTAGGTAAAAGGTCTTATTACACGTTGATTTTTACAAAAAATTCAATGAATAATATTTTTTTGAATGAAGGGCTTATTTTTAATTGGTAATTAGTGTAAGGGGCCTATTTTATTTTATATTTTAAATTAAGGTATTTGAATAAATTTAAATATCATTTAATTAATAAAAACATGTTATATATTACCTAAATTTTCCCTCTTTATGAAATTTGCACAAAAATATGGACTGCAAAGTTCATATTGCAGTGAAATATGGACTGCAAAGTTCACATTGCAGTAAAACATGGACTGCAATATGAACTTTGCACCAAAAATAAGGACTGCAAAGTTCATATTGCAGTAAAATGTGGACTGCAAAGTTCATATTGCAGTAAAATGTGGACTGCAAAGTTCATATTGCAATGAAATATAGACTGAAAAGTTCATATTGCAGTCCATATTTTAATGCATATTGGTATTTTTTTAATTTATTTTAAGGGTTGTGATGTCATTTTACAATAAAAAAAAACACGTCATATTATCAATAAAATAAAAAATAGGCCCTTTATTTACAAAAAAATTATTCTTTGGCTTTAGTGTGAAAATCTTTCTCTAATAAGTCCTTTTTTTCAATTGTCCCAATATAAGAATACCAATTTGAGAGGAAAATAATAGTTAATATGTATAAATGCATGCACATATAGGACTAGAGCAAATTGGATAATAAATGCACAAACAAATAACCAGCGAGGTTAATGGGCAACCGAAAATTACTCCTCAATTTTACATGTATACTTATAGTAACTGTACACGATATTTAAAAAATAGAGTATGTGTACTAGGAACAACATTTTAGAAGCCTATATAGCAATTGCCGCGCATAAACTTAAGTTAAAGCTAGTTGTAGGGTGCATGGAGACTAAAAATACATATCATTATTAAATGTAATTAGAAAAGAACTAATAAAAAGTTTTTTTGGTACCACCTTCAATAATAACCATGAAGATAATGTGCATAGGAAAAGTAGGATTATATATTGTGAAGGTAACTAGTTCCTTTACCTTAGATGGTTTATTATGCACGCAACATCATTTTTTATGTATCTATTTTTCTGTTTTAAGCTTTTAATATTTTAACTTTTATTTTATAAATTATTTATTTTATTAAACAGTATAAATAAATAAATGTACCTAATAAGTTGTAAATTACATTATATATATATATATATACTATTTTCAACACTTATTGGCGAAAAAAATAAAAATAAAAAATGTGGATAGTTTTTCTTGCATGCGCGCTAATCTACGTACGCCAGAAATTGAGAAGGTTATCTTTTGTGTTTTTTGTCTGCGCGGCAATAAATTGGACCTTCCCTATTAAGTATTGTATACTTTATTTATTTGTGCAAATTTTAAACTTTTTATTCAATCAAATATAGTAAGAGTACAGTTTTTTCAAATCATGATATTTCTACAAATTCAAATTCAATTTTAATTATTTTATTTTCAACATGATTATATCACTTGAACTAAATATTTAATTTCTTCCAATGTCTTATATAATTTTATACATAAAATTTTCTGCTATTCTTTATGAGTAAAAATAAACAAGAATGAAACAATAACCAAAGTAAATATGCATCCAAATCATTTTATAGTGGTTAGAAGTACGAACTTTGTACTTCTTGCTGTCATTAAAAATGTAAGTTCTATTTTGTGCATGCAAATTGAATGGCCCGTTATATATATAAAAGTATAAAGTGTAAGTTATATTTTGTGCATGCAAACTGAATGCCGTATTATATATAATAGTATAACACCGAGCACAAATGTTTTTCCCTTAAATTAGAATATGTCTCTTTAGTTTTAACCAGCCAAGTACGAATTTTAATTTAATTAATTAATGGGTAAAAATGACTATTACGAGATATAGTTTACTGATTACGTTATAAAAATTGACTTTTATTTTAAAATATACTAAAAACAAAAGTAGTAGTGAACTAATTAGTTTATAGGATCATTTCCCTTTTGGTATTCACCCCGTATCCCCCTTTAGCATCAAAAGTTTACAGGAATTCTGCTTTTACACACATTTGAATGGTTTCCATCCCTTCAAATTGTCAAACCATTAATACCATTTAAAACTATGAAAATAAAAACTGAATGTATTTAAATTTAAAATTGACAATATCTTTTTTATTTTATAGTAAAAAGTTATGATAAGGAAATACAAATAAACGAGAAGTACTAAGTAAGATTAAATTAGTTAACAACTAAATATTTTTAGTTATAATCTAAACCTCATTCTTATTCAATTAATTTACATATACTACTTGATCCAGAAACAAAAAAAATCCCAAGTGAATAAATGCAATGATTAGACTTAAAGCACATATTTGTTACTTAAGCGGATTTTAATTGTGATCTATTTTAACTTCATTTTGTGTTTTTGGTTTGCCCTATCTCTCATATACAATTGTTGAAAATTTTCATATTCAGGTTTTACTGGAGTTAATCAGTCAAGTTACTAGTCAATTTGTCATATTTACGTACATACATTATTTATCCAAAGAGTTCATATAATACACCAAGTCTTATGAATATGTGTGAGAATCCGCAAATGCGACCCCAGGGTTTCAGCCTCTAGTTTGGGAGTCTGAAACATCGAAAAGGATTTCGTTGTTCTATTTGCTTCTATGTGTTGATAATTTATATCGGGTGTCCCTCTATCCTATTTCTAGATGCAAAAGGGTTCGTTAGAGTCGCCAGTACGTTTTACGAGAAAATGGACAAAATAGTTGTGTAAGAGAAAAGGTTACAGATAAGCCTTTCTTTACATGTTTGTCTACGAAACTAGGATTCTATAGGGTTCGAGGACTATGTTACGGATTGGGAAGGTATTAAGCACCCGTTCCGCCCTTTCGGTCTTTAGTGGTCTTATATGTTTATTCTATGTTGAAAAACTTGGATGCTTTTACTGATATTCTACCGCTTTCTAGAAATAACTCATGAAAACCTGATTTTGGGAAAAAAGGGAAAAAGGGATGAAAACCTTGTATTCCGTGATCCGATGTTTTTGTTTTGTCGAAATCTGATTACTAGTGACAAAAGTTTATCTTATCAATTTTGAAATGAGAGTGATTCGGTATTATTTTCTCAGATAACAATATTAATTATCTCGTTTGTTTAATTTAGAAAAGATCAGATTTTATCGGAATTGATTTGATATGAAATTGAACTCTTGAGGAGAGTGTATCAGATACATTACAGTCTATATGGAAGACATAATATATCTGAATTTAATTTCTATGTAAGCTTTATCAGTCCGGATTTTAAAAACTTAGTTTTATCCAGATGATAAATAGTCTTACTTCTTCTGGTCTTACAAATGATTTTATCATGATTTTATCAAGTTGTTTTGTTTAAAAATGATAGAATATCAATAAATTGATAATAAGTTTATCCAGCTAGAAAGTAGACAGAACAACATATAAAAAGAGTCTACAAAACAACTTAAATTTCGAGGATGATGAAAGTAAATGCTTTCGGTTTATGTTAGCCCAAGCAAGCCAACTCCTTACTCACTTATAATACTTCCGAAGATAACAAATACGAATATACAATAAACTTAAATAAGATTTAAACAAATCTATAATTACTAAATAAAGTACAATAAAACTAGTATGCAGATATATTATTTGATTACTAGAAGAGACTTTAGTTACCTTCCCGACGATATATCTAAGAATGAAAGAGAGAAAATATAATACGGCAGAGAAAACCTCCGGTGGATATAAGCTTTTCTCTTTGAAATATTTCCAGCGGTTTGACTCTAGAAGATGGCACTCCGGGTGCCAAGATTAGATCCGAGACTCTTGCAGAAATAAATGTTATCAAAGGTGCTTCCGAAAAAGGCTTAAAGATTAGAAATGTAAGAGAGAAATAAGGATTTTCGGTGTCAGAACCGTGTCCTTTGTGGTGGGGAATGGCTGCCTAGAACCCATGGGGGTGTTGGCCTATTTATAGTACTCGGGAGCGATTGTCGCGCGACATTCCCCCAGAAAGGGCAAGTGCCGCGCGACATATACATATGTCGGGCGACAAACGGCTCAAGTGACGGTTCTGACAGACTGATGTATCAGAAAGTGGTTGGTCGGTGTTTGGGGGGGATTGTCGCGTGACATGACAAGGTTTGTCGTGCGACAGATGGGTTTGTCGTGCGACAATTTGTATTTGTATTGGGTTTGTCATGCGACAAACCCATCTGGTAGGCTGCTCTAGTGCGTGGGTGACTTCCGGACTCGATGTGAATTCTATGAGAGTTTCTAATATAGAAAATAGACCTTTAATTAAAGTTAAACAAGTAATAAACTCAATTAAAATAATAAACAAGTATGCATATAATAAACTCAATTTAAAAGAAAGGGTCAGATGATAGTGGAAGTAAATGCTTTCGATTTATGTTGGCCCAAGCAAGCCAACTCCCTACTCACTTATAATACTTCTGAGAAAATAAACAAGTACGTATATATAATAAACTTTAATTAAACAAGTCTAGATAGTAAACTTTAATAAAATAAAGACATATATAATAAACTTAAAACAAGTACGCATATAATAAGCTTAATTAAAATAAGACAAGTACGCATATAATAAACTTAATTAAAATAAGACAAGCATGCATATAATAATAATAATTAACTTAAATAAAAGAAATGGTCAAATGATTACCTTCCTGACGATAATATAAATACGAGATAAGCGAATAGACCTCCGGCGTTGACAAAGACTGACACTCCGAGTGCAAACTTTATACTGAAAAGATTTTTATTTTCTGATAACCTAATAAAATTAACTAGAGCATAATTCTCGACATCTCTAATAAAAGAGTAGGAGAATCTTATACTAATGAGAATTGTGGGTTCAATGGCTAAAAAAGCTCTTCTATGATCCTTCTCATTTGGCTCTCCTTAAACTACAAGCCTTAACCTTATTTATAAGGAAACCCAAGGCCTCACTTTTTACTCCTATCCAATGTGGGATGAAAAGTGGGCAAAAACAAGAAAAATGCAAAATAAGCCTAAAAAGGGCCAAACTACCAAAATCAATATTTAAGCTTTAAAAAAAATGAGAAATAGCCTAGTAATAATATGAGGGTTCTTGCGGGGGTCGCAAATTAGGGTGTTTACAGACCCTTTCGATTCAAGCTCCTTGCTTGCAAAGAATGGAGGCGACTGGAAGAGACTTTGATTTGTGGCTCCCGCAAGAACCCTAATAAATGCTTGCAGAATTGTTTGTGAATGCCTCCAGAGAGGGCTTATGTTTGGTTTTGCCTCCGGAGAGGGCTTTTGTTACCTCGTTGCCTCTTTCGAGGGCTTTATTTGCTTCACTTGCCTTAGATGGAAGGACTATCATTACTACACTCGCCTCAGATGGGAGGACTACCCTTACTCCTCTGCTCCTCTGGGAGGTCTTGATCTTCTCGCCTCAGGTGGGAGGACTACCATTGCTCTACTGTGCCTCTCTGGGAGAGCTTTTGATCTTTTTGCCTCAGGTGGTAGAACTACCATTGATCCACTGTGCCTCTCCGGGAGGGCTTTTAATCTTCTCGCCTCAGGTGAGAGGACAACCATTGCTCCACTGTGCCTCTCTGCGAGGGCTTTTGATTTTCTCGCCTCAGATGGGAGTACTACCATTGCTCCACTTTGCCTCTTTGGGAGGGCTTTGTTTTTCTCGCTTCATGTGGGAGGACTACCATTGCTCCACTTTGCCTCAGATAGGAGGACTACATCTTCTCGCCTCAGGTGGGAGGACTACTATTGCTTCACATGCCTCTGTGGGAGGACTTGATCTGTAAAAAATAAAGAACAAGAGTTGCCTCTGGGGAAGGCTTTGTGAATGTTTCGCCTTTGGCGAGGGCTTTTGATCTTCTCGCCTCAGGTGGGAGGACTATCATTGCTCCACTTTGCCTCAGATGGAAGGACTACCTCTTCTTGGCTCAGGTGGGAGGACTACCATTGCTTCACTTGCCT
Organism: Lonicera japonica; assembly: GCA_021464415.1. Lineage (NCBI taxonomy): Eukaryota > Viridiplantae > Streptophyta > Magnoliopsida > Dipsacales > Caprifoliaceae > Lonicera > Lonicera japonica. Next base: position 5,520,122 of record CM038468.1, on the reverse strand, counting down.
CTCTGGGAGGACTTGATCTATAAAAAAGAAAGAACAAGAGCTGCCTCTGGGGAGGGCTTTGTGAATGTTTTGCCTCTGGCGAGAGCTTTTGATCTTCTCGCCTCAGGAGGGAGGACTACCATTGTTTCACTTGCCTCTCTGGGAGGACTTGATCTGTAAAAAAGAAAGAACAAGAGCTGCCTCTAGGGAGGGTTTTGTGAATGTTTCGCCTTTGGCGAGGGCTTATGTGAATGGATTGCCTCCAAACAGGGCTTATGCCTGTAGAAAGGACATGTGAGTGATGTTTTGCCTGTAGAAAGAGCTTATGTGAATGTATTGCCTCCGGAGAGGGCTTGTGCTTATAGAAAGGACATGTGTGTGATGTTTTGCCTGTAGAAAGGGCTTATGTGAATGTATTGCCTCCGGAGAGGGCTTGTGCCTATAGAAAGGACTTATGAGTGATGTTTTGCCTGTAGAAAGGGCTTATGTGAATGTATTGCCTTCGAAGAGGGCTTGTGCCTATAGAATGGACTTGTGAGTGATGTTTTGCCTGTAGAAAGGGCTTATGTGAATGTATTGCCTCCGAAGAGGGCTTGTCCCTATAGAAAGGACTTGTGTGAGTTTGGTTCTCTGTAGTATCAACCGACGAGAAGCTAAAGAGAGAGGTTTCTGAAGGAGAAAATAGCTCATTTAGGAGTTTATATACCCATTCTAAAAGTTTTCCTTTCTCTGGGAATTTTTAAAAATTTGTTTTGTAAGTTATTTTATTCTGAAAGAGGAGTTTCCAAGATGGATTTTCTCAACCCTCATAGTTCGTGCGTAGTGATGGTTCAATCTTTTGCTTATTTCTAAGTCATCCCTTCTTTTATCTAGCCGAGAAAGGAATCTTCTTATGGAAATCTCTGATCTCATAATGTTCATTGGATATTTTAGAGAAAAGTGTGGGCCCACATCGTTTTCTGTTTTTCGATGTCCTTATTTCTCCCTCGTTCGGGAAAGCTTTTCCTGCCTTTTATGTTTTTGGTCAAGAGCTTCTTTTCCCGTTTGGCGTGATCAGGAGCCTTACTCACCCAAGACGAAGCCCTGAGCTGGTTTGGCCTAGCTGTCACTCTTGGTGTGGCTCTCCCTGCCACTCTACATTTCTGTTTCTCTCGCTCGCTCTAGGTACTCATGCGGGATTTTTCTATTTTCTACTTTTTCAATTTTTTCTATTCCCGTCTTATTATGATATTCTCATTCTTATTGCTGGTTTTCAACCCTCTAGAGATCAAAGATTTCTTTGCAGGTTGTGCTCTCTCGTGATTTTAAAGAAATGACTTAGAATCTTGCATTAGATATTATCGTGCGTGTGTTTTTTTTCTACACAAAGTTCAAGAAAAACCACCTTGAAGTTCCCCTACCAAAAAATGCCAATATTTGAGATAGGATTGGTCATGCGATAGTTCAATGGAGTAGGTTTTGTCCCACAAGCGGGCTATTTTCTTCTCATTCTCATATTCTCTCTCTAGCTTCTCTTTTCTTGAGTTTTCCCGTATCTGAATGCTTAGGGTGTTTTTTAATGCAGTTCCCATGCAAATGACGAGGATGATAGGGTAGATCGTGACTGCGGTGTGGTCTACCAAGATGTGGTATGCACTAAAAGTGTGCATGCTTGTGTTTGGTGATCTATTGAAAGATAATGTATGTGGTGTTTTGAGCATGCTTTTTGTTGATAACTTTGATATGTAAAAGTATTGCTCGTAGGTTAAGGATACTTGACATGCCATTTTGTTGATCTTGATTCGTAGTTTCCTGCATGTTTAAACAAACATTCATTAATTCACATAATCATCTCAACAGTAACATCCGATTTTTGGAACTTACATACTTTTACCTTTCAAAAAACTCTCATAACATACGCACTTAGGTTAATACATAATTTACTCTAAAAATCATATAACTCTCATAATTACCCAAAGTACCCTCAGTTTTTTAAAAATTACATAATTTTATCCTATAATTCCCATAACTCTCGTAATTACCCAAAATGCCCTTAGGTTTTTAAAAATTGCGTAATTTTATCCTATAATTCCTAAAACTCTCGTAATTACCCAAAGTACCCTTAGGTTTTTGAAAATTACATAATTTTACCCTCTTATTTATATAACTCACATAATCACCCCAAAGTACCCTCAAGTTTTTGAAAATTACATAATTTTATCCTGTAGACCCTATAACTTTCATAATTACCCAAAAGGACCCTCAAGTTTTGAAAATTACAAAATTCTACCTATAGACCCTATAACTCTCATAACTACCCAAAAGTACCCTTAGGTTTTGAAAATTACATAATTTTACCTGTAGATTTTATAACTCTCATAACTACCCAAAAGTACCCTCAGGTTTTGAAAATTACATAATTTTACCCTCTTATCACATATTTGTATAAAAATGCCCTCAAGTTTTTATTATTAATAAAACTTAAATATTTATATAAAAATACCCTCAGGTTTATAAATGAGCATATATACCTCTCATATTTACACAAAACATACCCTCGGGTTTCATTGATCATAGAAAAAATACTCTACATATCTCTTATATATAAAAAATACCCTGAGGTTTCTCTCACATATTTATAGATAAAAATACCCTCGGGTTTATTCTCAATGAAAATACCATATTTTTCATATGTTTTACACATATACAAAAATACCCTCAGGTTTTGTTCAAGAAAATATCCTCTTAAGAAGAGGGTGGGTTACGTGTGTGCTTCAACAAAAGGGCTGCTTGGGTGCGTTCCTTGAGAAGAGGATTACATGTGTGTGCTCACCTCGAGAAGGGGGCTTGGTGTATGTATACCTCGGGAAGAGGGATTGGCGTGTGTGCCTCGAGAAGAGGACTTCGGGGTGTGTTCCTCGAGAAAAGAATTATGTGTGTGCGAGCCTCGAGAAGAGGGCTTGATGTATGTGTTCTTCAAGAAGAGAATTACATGGGTGCGTGTTCACCTTGAGAAGAGGGATTGATGTGTGTACCTCAAGAAGAGGGCTTGATGTATGTATTCCTCAAGAAGAGAATTACGTGGGTGCATGTTCACCTCGAGAAGAGGGATTGACGTGTGTACCTTGAGAAGAGGGCTTGATGTATGTGTTCCTTGAGAAGAAAATTACGTGGGTGCGTGTTCACCTCGAGAAGAGGGATTAACATGTGTGTGAGCCTCGAGAAGAGAATTATATGGGTGCGTGTTCACCTCGAGAAGAGGGATTGACGTGTGTATCTTGAGAAGAGGGCTTCATAAATGGGTGCCTCCGGATGAGGGTTTGGTGTTTATGTGCCTCGTGAAAAGGGCTTCGGTGCACTAGTACCTCAAGAAGATGGTTTTTTTGTGTGTGGGTGCCTTAGGAAGAGAGCTTTGATACATGTGGGTGCCTCTGGGAGAGGACTTGGTGTTTGTACTCCTCCAGAAGAGGGCTTTATGTGTGTTCACCTTGAGAAGAAGGATGGTGTATGTGTTCCTCGAGAAGAGGATTGCGTGTGTGCGAGCCTCGAGAAGAGGGCTTCGTGTACGTGTGTGCCTCAGAAAAAGGGCTTCAATGTATTGGTGCCTCAATAAGAGGGCTACAGTGCATGGGTGCCTCAGGAAGAGGGTTTTGGTGTATGGGTGCCTCGATAAGAGGGCTACAGTGCATGGGTGTGTGCCTTGGAAAAAGGGCTTCGATGCGTGGGTGCCTCGAAAAGAAGACTACCGCGTGTGTATGTACCTCGGGACGAGAGCTTTGAAGCGTGGATGCCTCAAAAAGAGGGCTTGGTGTGTGTAAGTGCCTCGAGAAAAGGGCTTCGATGAGTGGATGCCTCGGGAAGAGGGCTTCCTGTGTGTATGTGCCTCGAAGAGAGGGCTTTGTGTGTGTACATGCCTTGGGAAGAGGGCTTCGTGTGTGTACGTGCCTCGAGAAGAGGGCTTCCATAAGTGAGTGCCTCAGAAAGAGGGCTTCGATGTGTGGGTGCCTCGAGAAGAGGGCTTCGGTGCGTGGATATCTTGAGAAGAGGGCTACCGTGTGAGTATGTGCCTCGGGAAAAAGGCTTTGATGCGTGGATGCCTCAAGAAAAGGGCTTGGTGTGTGTAAGTGCCTCGAGAAGAGGGCTTCGATGTGTTGACGCCTCGGGGAGAGGGCTTCGTGTGTGAACGTGCCTCGAGAAAAGGGCTTCGATGCGTGGATGCCTCGAGAAGAGGGTTTTGATGCGTGGGTGCCTCGAGAATAGGGCTTCGGTGCATGGGTACCTCGAGAAGAGGGCTACCGTGTGTGTATGTGCCTTGGGAAGAGGGCTTCGGTGCTGGTATATGCCTCGAGAAGAGGGCTTAGTGTGTGTAGATGCCTCAGGGAGAGGGCTTCGATGTGTGTAAGTGCCTCGGGAAGAAGGCTTAGTGAATGGTTGCCTCGGGAAGAGGACTTCAGTGTGGGTATATGCCTCGGGAAGAGGGCTTCGGTGTACGTGTGTATCTCGAGAAGAGGGCTTTGGTGTATGGATGTGTGCCTCGATAAGAGGGCTACAGTGTATAGATGTGTGCCTCAGGAAAAGGGCTTCAGTGTGTGTGTGCCTCGGGAAGAGGGCTATAGTGCATGGGTGTGTACCTCGGGAAGAGGGCTTAATGAATGAGTGTGTGCCTCGAGAAAAGGGCTTTGGAGTACATGTGTGCCTCGGGAAGAGGGCTTCGGTGTATGGGTGCCTCGATAAGAGGGCTATAGTGCATGGGACTTCAGTGTGGGTATGTGCCTCGAGAAGAAGGCTTCTGTGTACGTGTGTGCCTCGGGAAGAGGGCTTCGGTGTATGGGTGCCTCGATAAGAGGGCTACAGTGCATGGGTGTGTGCCTCGGGAAGAGAGCTTAATGAATGAGTGTATGCCTCGAAAAGAGGGCTTGGTGTGTATAGATGCCTCGGGGAGATGGCTTGGTGAATGGGAGCCTCGGGGAGATGGCTTCGGTGTATGGGTGTGCCTCGGGAAGAGGACTTCAGTGTATGAGTGTGTGCCTTAGGAAGAGGGCTTAGTGAATGGGTGTGTGCCTCGGGAAGAGGGCTTCGGTGTATGGGTGCCTCGATAAGAGGGATACAATGCATAGGACTTCGGTGTGGGTATGTGCCTCGAAAAGAAGGCTTCGGTGTACGTGTGTGCCTCGGGAAGAGGGCTTCGGTGTATGGATGCCTCGATAAGAGGGCTACCGTGCGTGGGTGTGTGCCTTGGGAAGAGGGCTTAATGAATGAGTGTGTGCCTCGAAAAGAGGGCTTTGATGCGGGTATGTGCCTCGAGAAGATGGCTTGGTGTGTGTAGGTGCCTCGGGGAGATGGCTTCGTTGTATGGGTGTGCCTCGGGAAGAGGACTTCGGTGTATGAGTGTGTGCCTCAAGAAGAGGGCTTGGGTGTATGGGTGCCTCGATAAGAGGGCTACAGTGCATGGGTGGGTGCCTCGAGAAGAGGGCTTTGGTGTATGGGTACCTCGATAAGAAGGCTACAGTGCATGGGAGTGTGCCTCGGGAAGAGAGGTTAATGAATGAGTGTGTTCCTTGAAAAGAGGGCTTCGGTGCGGGTATGTGCCTCGAGAAGAAGGCTTGGTGTGTGTAGATGGCTCGAGAAGAGGGCTTCGTGTGTGAGTGTGCCTCGGGGAGAGGGTTTCATGAATAGGTGCCTCGGGAAGAGGGCTTTGGTGTATGGGTGTGTGCCTTGGGAAGAGGGCTTACTAAATGAGTGTGTGCCTCGAAAAGAGGGCTTCGATGAGGGTATGTGCCTCGAGAAGAGGGCTTGGTATGTGTAGATGCCTCGGGGAGAGGGCTTCGTGAATGGGCGCGTCGGAAAGAGGGCTTCGGTGTATGGGTATGCCTCGGGAAGAGGGCTTCAGTGTACGTGTGTGCCTCGGGAAGAGGACTTTGGTGTTTGAGTGTGTGCCTCTGGAAGAGGGCTTAGTGAATGGGTGTGTGCCTCGATAAGAGGGCTACAGTGCATGGGTGGGTGCCTCAGGAAGAGGGCTTTGGTGTATGGGTGCCTCGATAAGAAGGCTACAGTGCGTGGGTGTGTGCCTCGGGAAGAGGGCTTAGTGAATGAGTGTGTTCCTCAAAAAGAGGGCTTCGGTGCGTGTGGTATGATCGCTATGTTGCCAATTTTCTATATTGTAGACGAAAGTTTTTAAGTTTCAAAATACACACATACGAATGGTGCGAACTTTTCTGCAAAAAAAGTTAGGTAAATAAACAACGAAAATCAATTTTCGGGTGTTTGTAAAGATGCATCAACAACAACTTAAGAGAATTCCCAGTGGGAGTTTAGGGTAGGCAACAAAGTGCTCCTTAGGTTTCCCATTTTGTCTCGATTTTTGAAAAACTCATCTTTTGACTTTTGAAGAAAAATTGGGAATATCGCTCCTCTTGAGCTGCTTTTCATGGGAGATGTACCGGGGAAAGTCACAACGAGCTGATCTCGTTGTAAGTTTCTACGACGGAGGTTGGTCAGCCTCCGGCCGTACTTGTCAATATCTGGGAGATATATATATGGCAAGGCCCAATGTGGTACGAACTCCTCACGGTTGATAAAAAAGATAAGAGTGTTCTATCTCGACTCTTCCTATATGCAACGCAGGTGTAATGCAAGGTGAAGGCTTCAAGCTCCCTCCTATTTGGCAAGACCTCGCGATATAACCCAGGGGCGGGTACGTGCAAGAATCTTTTAATATACTTCCCGGGTACGTGAGTGTTCTCGTCACTCAATATACCTCAGGGGTGTACTTGGCCAAGGAGAGTGGAAGTAAATGCTTTCGGTTTATGTTGGCCCAAGCAAGCCGACTCCCTACTCATTTATAATACTTCCGGAGGTTTGGGGTAAAAATCACACTCGTAAGAACCATGCATGAATAGTGATGTGCATGAAAATAAGAGTTTTCGAAAGATTTAATTGCAAATATCTTATCTTAGAGATGTATTTTAAAAACGTCATTTTTATTGGAAATTTTTTTTCCTCATAATAAATTTAACAAGTAGGAAAAATCCTAAACATATGTCTATGTAAATGAATGGACTCTACTGCACCTCTAGGTCAAGTTAACAATAAAATCCAGGCGCCATGTTAGGGGGCTTAAAGGCAAGTAGGGAAAGCAGTAAAAGCATACACTTCAACATAATATAAACAAAATTCCACATATAAGAGCCTAGTTTTCTTATGGTCCCCAGCGGAGTCGCCACTGTGAGAATCCGCAAATGCGACCCTAGGGTCTCAGACTCTAGTTTGGGAGTCTGAAACATCGGAAAGGATTTCGTTGTTCCATTTGCTTATATGTGTTGATAATTCATATCGGGTGTCCCTCTATCCTATTTCTAGATGCAAGAGGGTTCGTTCAGAGTTGCCAGTACGTTTTATGAGAAAACGGACAAAATAGTTGTGTAAGAGAAAAGGCTACAGATAAGCCTTTCTTTACATGTTTGTCTACGAAACTAGGATTCTATAGGGTTCGGGAACTATGTTACGGATTGGGAAGGTGTTAAGCACCCGTTCCGCCCTTTCGGTCTCTAGTGGTCTTATATGTTTATTCTATGTTGGAAAACTTGGATGCTTTTACTGATATTCTACTGCTTTCTAGAAATAATTCATGAAAACCTGATTTTGGAAAAAAAAACGGGAAAAATGGATGAAAACCTTGTATTCCGTGATCCGATGTTTCGGTTTTGTCGAAATCTGATTACTAGTGACAAAAGTTTATCTTATCAATTTTGAAATGAGAGTGATTCGGCATTATTTTCTCAGATAACAATATCAATTATCTCGTTTGTTTAATTTAGAAAAGATCGGATTTTATCGGAATTGATTTGATATAAAATTGAACTCTTGAGGAGAGTGTATCAGATACATTACAGTCTATATGAAACACAGAATATATCTGAATTTAATTTCTAAGTAAGCTTTATCAGTCCGGGTTTTGAAAACTTGGTTTTATCCAGATGATAAATAGTCTTACTTCTTCTGGTCTTACAAATGATTTTATCAGGATTTTATCAAGTTGTTTTGTTTGAAAACGATAGAATATTAATAACTTGACAATAAGTTTATCCAGCTAGAGAGTGGACAGAACAACAGATAAAAAGAGTCTACAAAACAACTTAAATTTCGAGGATAATGAAAGTAAATGCTTTCGGTTTATGTTGGCCCAAGCAAGCCAACTCCCTACTCACTTATAATACTTCCGAAGATAACAAATACGAATATATAGTAAACTTAAATAAGATTTAAACAAATCTATAATTACTAAATAAAGTACAATAAAACTAGTATGTAGATATATTATTTGATTACTAGAAGAGACTTTAGTTACCTACTCGACGATATATCTAAGAATAAAAGAGAGAATATGTAATACGGCAGAGAAAACCTCCGGTGGATATAAGCTTTTCCCTTTGAAATATTTCCAGCGGTTTGACTCTAGAAGATGGCACTCCGGGTGTTAAGATTAGATCCGAGACTCTTGCAGAAATAAATGTTATCAAAGGTGCTTCCGAAAAAGGCTTAAAGATTAGAAATGTAAGAGAGAAATAAGGATTTTTGGTGTCAGAACCGTGTCCTTTGTGGTGGGGAATGGCTGCCTAGAACCCATGGGGGTGTTGGCCTATTTATAGTACTCGGGAGCGATTGTCGCGCGACATTCCTCCAGAAAGGGCAAGTGTCGCGCGACATATACATATGTCGTGTGACAAACGGCTGAAGTGATGGTTCTGACAGACTGATGTGTCAGAAAGTGGTTGGTCTGTGTTTGGGGGGGATTTTCGTGCGACATGACAAGGTTTGTCGTGCGACAGATGGGTTTGTTGTGCGACAATTTGTATTTGTATTGGGTTTGTCGTGCAACAAACCCATCTGGGAGGCTACTCTAGTGCGTGGGTGAGTTCTGGACTCGTTGTGAATTCTATAAGAGTTTCTAATATAGAAAATAGACCTTTAATTAAAGTTAAACAAGTAATAAACTCAATTAAAATAATAAACAAGTATGCATATAATAAACTCAATTTAAAAGAAAGGGTCGGATGATAGTGGAAGTAAATGCTTTCGGTTTATGTTGTTCCAAGCAAGCCAACTCCATACTCACTTATAATACTTCCGAGAAAATAAACAAGTACGTATATATAATAAACTTTAATTAAACAAGTCTAGATAATAAACTTTAATAAAATAAAGACATATATAATAAACTTAAAACAAGTACGCATATAATAAGCTTAATTAAAATAAGACAAGTACGCATATAATAAACTTAATTAAAATAACACAAGCATGCATATAATAATTGTTGGTCGGAAAATAACCCTAGAGGGGGGTGAATAGGGTTTTTAAAACTTAATGCGGAATTTAAAAACTTTTCTAACAATGTTTAAGTATAACAAATTTACAAAACAAATTATCAAGGAATGCAATCAAATAAACAATCAAGCAAATAAACAATCTCAAGCAAACAATAATATAACAAGTAAATAAAGAGATTGAGTTAGAAAGATTGAACCGATTTGAAGTCCAAGACATTTTGTCCACACGGTTTTGGTTTACCAAACCATAATCCGCGCTCGATTAGTTCCCCGAGAATTTCCACTAATTCCAATCTCCTTCCGGGTGAAGATCAAACCACTACAAGTGTTGTTGTCTCACTACACTCTTTACAAATATTGCTTAACCACAATATTCTCACAAGAATCTCTCTCTTGCTAACCTTGTGAGATTTACCTCTCACAATATCTAAACAAGAATTTACCTTCTTGTTTTTCCTATGAGATTTACCTCTCACAATTTGAATATAAAAGTTTGGTGATTCACACCAATTTACAATAACTCTCTCAAGTGTTTGTAGAATACAATTTAAGCTCACACTAGAGTTATCTTGAATGATCAATATGATATAGTTCAAATAAAAGATGATTAATCAAAAACAATTTCTTGAATCTTTGAATAATGAAGATAGATGAAGTAGAGAGTATAAGAGTGATTCAAGTTATTTAAAATGAGTCTTGGAAGTCATATTTATAGTCCCAAAAGTGATATAGCCGTTTGTGAGGTTTGGTAGAAGTTTGGTACCAAAAATGGTTAAAAATCAGAAATCCAACGGCTATATTATGCGCCATCAGTCGACTGAGCAAAGCTCCTTAGTCGACTGAATGAGCCTCAGTCGACTGAGCATAAGCCATCAGTCGACTGACGGACTCTGCTGTCCATCAGGCCAAAAGGCCAAAATCCCAATTTTTGCACATTTGCATATAAGCTCCAAAATCAATTCTAATGCTTTGGGGACTTTAAAAATAATTTCCTAAGACACCTATTTTTGGGAAAACTCAAAATATGATCATTTGAATTTAATATCAATTTATTTCAAAATCGGTTTTTGCAAGAATGATGTTTTGAAATGATTTTTGATTCAAACTGATTTTGATCAATCTAAGAATGATATATCAATATATATGAGCTATATAATCAATCAATGAAGAAACTTTACATCAATTCTAAGCATACACTCAATTACCGAATATGTGAGTCTTTGAATGCTTTGAATAGTTTCTTCAACTTGATTCTTCTCTTGAAGCTTTTTCCCTTGAGGCTTTTGCGTATGATCCTTGATCTTTTGAGCTTCATGAAATGCATTGCTAGCATGTGAATGATAAGGTTGATCTCTTGCTAGTCCAATGCTTCATTGACTTGATCGAATATTGATTTCATTGATCCTTGTCATGCTTCCTTTGAGCAATCATGTTATTCTTGATTTTCCAAATAAGAAATCTATAATCTTATATCAAGAACATGTTAAATTACACATGATTGATTTATTGTTATTATCAAAATAAGATTAAGACCTCAAGGTCAACAACAACAACAACAATAATAATAATAATAATAATAATAATAATAATAATAATAATAATAATAATAATAATAATAATAATAATAAACTTAAATAAAAGAAATGGTCAAATGATTACCTTCCCGACGAGGGGCGTTGACAAAGACTGACCCTCCGAGTGCAAACTTTATACTGAAAAGATTCTTATTTTCTAAGAACCTAATAAAATTAACTAGAGCATAATTCTCGACATCTCTAATAAAAAAAAGTAGGAAAATCTTATACTAATGAGAATTATGGGTTCAATGGCTAAAAAAGCTCTTATATGATCCTTCTCATTTGGCTCTCCTTAAACTACACGCCTTAGGCCCTTATTTATAAGGAAACCCAAGGCCTCACTTTTTACTCCCATCCAATGTGGGATGAAAAGTGGGCAAAAACAAGAAAAATGCAAAATAAGCCTAAAAAGGGCCAAACTACCAAAATCAATATTTAAGCTTTAAAAAAATGAGAAATAGCCTAGTAATAATATAAGGGTTCTTGCGGGGGTCGCAAATTAAGGTGTTTACAGACCCTTTCGACTCAAGTTCCTTACTTGCAAGGAATTGAGGCGACTGGAAGAGACTTCGATTTGTGGCTCTCGCAAGAACCCTAATAAATGTTTGCAGAAGTGTTTGTGAATGCCTCCAGAGAGGGCTTGTGTTTGGTTTTGCCTCCGGAGAGGGCTTTTGTTACCTCGTTGCCTCTTTCGAGGGTTTTATTTGCTCCACTTGCCTCAGATGGGAGGACTACCATTACTCCACTCGCCTCAGATGGGAGGACTACCCTTACTCCTCTCGCCTCAAATAGGATTTTGGTTTAAGAACATTGAGTGAGGTAGGTTGCAATTAAAGGTGAAGATTGTCAGTCAAGATGGCGGTGTTTGAAATGGATGGTATGCCGATGGGCTTTAGTTGGTAGTATGTGAAGGTTTTAGATGAGTTTAGGATGGTAACATAGCGGAAAGATATGGAATGGATAAACTTTGATTAAGGAATAAACACTCAATATAAAGAATAAAACATTCGAAATTTTATTTAATGATAATCTACCTTAAAAGATTATGAAGAAATCTTCTTATAGGAGAGGAAAATTACAAGAAACAAATAAATTTAAAAAATTCAAAATAACTGTCAAAAATAAAAAATCACAGAAATCATAGACCCTGCAATGTTGATGTCAAGAATTACGCAGAATTTGATGGGACTCAAATTTGACCTTTCTAACTCAACTTATTTTCAAATTAAAATATGCTAGAAATAGTAAATTCACGGATTCGAGAGCCTGAACCAAAGAATTTGGCCGAAAAACAGCTTGGATCACCGCTAGAGAGGTTGTTTCAGGTCAAACTACCCAGCCCCACGTGATTCTGACGTTGTTACTTTTTACGCCTTGTGGGCTTGTGACTATCCAATGTGGCCGAATAGACTTCGGCGGTTTGTTCTACATCAAATAGCAGCTAGTTGAGGTAAAACCAAATTGTGAGCTTATAACGGTGGTTTTGGTGAGGCAGCGAGAGTATTCCAGTGGGTGACAATTTTAATCCTTTAATTCTATGTTAATAGATATGAAAAGAAAGAATTGAGAGAAGATTCTTAATATTGAATTGAAGTAAATAATACAAAGAAGATAACCCTATTTATAAGGTTATACATGATTTAATAAAAGAAGGAAATGGTTAAAGAGAATATATTCTAACGGATTTGATGAAGCTAAAATAGGTTGCAATATCAAAAATAACATAAATAAAAAGATACCCTAAAAATAACATATTTTATATGATGAGATCAAGAACTATAAAAAGTCTTCTCGACTGCAAGCACGTCATTTTCTACTCTATTATTAAACAATGTCTAAATGCAATATTATTTTTTTGTCTAATTTTTTTTCTTAAGCTTTTAAATAATTAATCTTTTATAATTTTTCTTATAAAATTTATATATATGAATCAAAAGTATCAAAGAAGTGCTACCAAACAATATATATATATATATATATATAATGGATATGTAAATAGAACATATCTTAGAGAATGTCACTTTTTTTTTCCATATAAATAAAAAGGCATTTTATCAATCAATGCATTATTTTACATTAAAGATGCTTTAAGAACTAATGCTACATTTTTTTGGACAGTTAATTTTTAAGCTAATTTTGGGCAAGTACATGATCAAGGAATTTAGCTTGGTATACAAATTTAATAATTTTTATTTAGTCAAATATTATAGAATTAAATTCTAAGAACGTAGTTAATTCAAATTTAGACACACTCATATTACTTAACCTAAACATTTAATTTTTTCCAATCTCTTATATAAATCTATACGAGCAATTTTCAGCCATTTTTTTTGAGCAAATATGAACAAGAATGAAAATCATATATAGTCAAACTAAATATTGATGGACATCATCTTATAGAAGTGGGAAGTACAAGCTTTGTGTGTCTGGTAGGGGTTCAAAGTGCAAGTTTGATTTTCCACATGCAAATGGAATGGCCTATCATAATAATATAACACCGAGCACAAATATTCCCCTCCTTAAATTAGAATATCCTACTTTAATTTAACCAACCTAGCACAAATTTTAATTTAACTAATGTGTAATTTAACCAACCGAACATAAATTTTAATTTAACCATTGTGTAAAAATGACTATATTACTCACTTGGTCCAATTTTGTCCAATGGGGTCAAGTTCGAGGGATTAACTGAATAATTTTCTTATTTTTTTATGAAATTTAACAAAGATGATTTCTATAATAAGTAAATCATTTTCACAACCAACCGAGCACAAAATTTAACTTAATCAATAGGTAAAAATGACTATTATAAAATATAGTGCATTGATTATGTTAAAAAAGTATTTATTCATGTTTTAAAATGTAGTTAAAAGAAAAGTAGCGCTGAGCTATTACATTTGAGGGGAAGGAGTATTATAGTTAACTCCTTATTTATCAATTTTTAATTAAATAAAGTAGTTAACAAATAGAAGCAGGACCAGTCCTGTAATTTGAAGGATTCTGTGCATAAATTTAAAATAATGCTTTCTTATATATATATGTATAATTGAACCAAAAATACAAAATCATTACCATTTTACCTGTCTTTTATTCACTCAAATTCCCATTTAGCATCAAAAGTTTACAGTAATTCCACTTGAATACCTATTTGAGACTGAAACCTTTTAACACCCTTACAATTTGTTGTTTTGTGCGAAATGTACCCTTACAAAACCATAAAAATGACGGGTGAATGTATTTAAAATTAAAAATATCTTACATATTTTATATTCAAAAGTTATGAAAAAGAAATACAAATAAACGAGAAGTATTAAGTAAACTTAAATTAGTTAAAAACTAAATAAATAAAAAATTATATATCTTGTAGAATTATTTTTAGTTATAATATAAAACTCGTGATGAGATCATTTTGGAAGGTGAATTTATGCGTTTCTAATCTAGCTTTGGGCAATTACTTAAGTAGATTTTTAATTGTGATCATTTTTTTTTTTGAAGCAGATGTGTCAAGTTGTCATATTTATGCATATAAGCTTTTATTTTATTTATTATGATTGTGACTATTAAAGGAAGGGGAGCTCATTAAAATTTGCAATTTAACCAAAACTCACTGGTTAGGAATTAAATAATTTCTTTGGTAATATCTTTTAATAGTTATTATTGTTTTACCTAAAAAAATGTAGATTATCCATGCTATTGTTGGTCAAAAGAAACTAAACGTAACTATAATTTTTTTTTTGTATAATATAGCATGTAGGTAAATTTCAGTGTTCCTAACCAGATAGAAATATAGAAGTATAGAACCCCTTCAAAAAGACAAGCGAGGAATATAGGGATCTGTACATATTTATTGTGCGTGTCAGAATTCTACTACTTTTAAGTCTCGTCAAACTATTAGTCGGATAAAAATGGGTGGTATTATTTTTAAAATAATTTATACTATAAAAATGCAACATATATCTTTTTAAAATAATATTATACTTCCGTAATAAATAAATGTTTTTCGGTGTCACTATCAATAATTACTATGAGATGATGTGTGTGGGCGATAAGTTGTAAAGATATTGTGATGGTGAGGTGGTGCTCTACCATAGAGAGTTTATTACATAATGTATAAGTTATAAATATTTCAACTTTTATTTTATAAATTATTTAAAATTTAAAATTTTATGATTCAGTTAACCGATTTCTATAAAATAAGATGGAAGACAATGCCATATTTTTAACACCTGTCTGCGAGATAAATATGGAAGACAATGCGATATATTTTTAGTAACTGTCTGCGAGATAAAAATAGTTATACATACTTTAGAGTTATCCAATTTAATTTTATATTGAACATGTTTTAAAGACTGGCAAATCTTCTTGGGCATTAGTAGCATCATCAAAGAGCTGCCCCCCCCCCTGATGAGTATTCACATATTTTATAAATTCGTGATTTTTTTTTAATTTTTTAAGTTTTTATTCAATCAAATAATGTAAGTTTATTATTTCGTCGAATGCTATTTCTTTAAATTAATTTTTTTTTCATATTTTATTTTCAACAAGATAATCTTATTTAAAGTAAACATTTAATTTCTTCCAATCTCTTATA
Organism: Lonicera japonica; assembly: GCA_021464415.1. Lineage (NCBI taxonomy): Eukaryota > Viridiplantae > Streptophyta > Magnoliopsida > Dipsacales > Caprifoliaceae > Lonicera > Lonicera japonica. Next base: position 5,504,667 of record CM038468.1, on the reverse strand, counting down.
TAATTATATAACTTCAATTTTAGGCCATTTTTTATAAGCAAACACAAACAAGAATGAAAATAATTATCAAAAGTAAATTTGCATGGAAATCATCTTATGGTTGTTGGAAGTATAAAATTTGCGTGAGAAGATGAAAAATAAGTTTTGCAATGTGGTGAGTTGATTTTCACATTTAATGAGCAAATGTCTTCCATCTTTATTTTTTGGTAATTTCTTTTTTTTCGTGCTCATCACCCAAAATTTTTTTTTTCTATAAAAACCCAAAAACAAAAAGTAAGAGAACATATCACCATATTTCTCAAATTATTTTCACACAAATCATTGTTTTTTCTTTCATTTTCCTTCTTAAACGAATAAACTTTTTCCATTACTCTACGCTTGTTTAGACTCTCTCTGTCCCTGTCATTTCCAACCTTCGCAATTAAGAAATTTTCTCCATCTCTTCATATTTTCTTGGATTTTTTCATTGTGTCTGCACCTCTATTATAGCTCGAATCTGCACCCTATTATCCTTTTTCTTTTCTTAAATTGTCCATTTATATTCCCTTTTTTAATTTATTTACTTGATTCTACTATGTTTTGTGAAGATTTTGTAATTTTTTCGTTTTCTTACTTTAAGTTGCTCTCTTCTCTCTTGGTTCCTTGATTTATTCTATTGCTTCGCTAGCTGTTGTGAGTTTAGCGGGTGTGATCTCTCAGCTTTCAGTAGCTGCGTACTGAGCAACTTAGTTGTCTCTCAGACAGTGGCGACGCCAGGAATTGAAGTAACCGGGGGTGAAATTTGATTGAAATTCAAAGCATACTAAAATTTTGCCCCTTACAGTTAGGTACCCTCAAATTTATTTTTATGCATCAAAGTCCATATATATATACAATTTTTTCAATAAAGGAAGAAGCTGAGATAGAGACATAAAGAAGAAGTTGAGGTGATTTGTTAAGTTTAGAGTTTTCAAATTGTCCCATAAAGTTTTGCCCCTACAGTTAGACACCCTCAAATTTAATTTTATGCACAAAAGTCCCTATATATATATATTTTTCAAAAAAGATCCCATATATAACAACAAATTTTGAAATCCAAGAGGGGGCACGTGGCTTTGTCACTGCTCTTAGTACATATGTTCGTGCCTGGCACCATTCTTGGTCTAATCAGTTTGGTGATAATTGTGATATTCTCTCAGTTCACGAGAACTTGTTAGGCAAATACGAGGGATATGATGAGCATAGTCTGAAGAGTATGATATACATTGTTGGCCCATTACTTAACAGCTTAAGCTTTTATGAGAGATAATTTTTAACATGGTATCAAAGGTCAGGTTCTGCAAGGTCTCGGGTTCGAATCCTCCCGCTTGTATTTGTTTCCCCCTTTGTGTTTGTGCATTATGCATGTTGTTGTTTGTGCACAAAGTGCACCATTGGTTTGGCCGGTTTGGCCGTTGGTTTTGTTTGTCTATCCATGTGGGAGTGGCTTGCACGTGAGGAGGAGTGTTGAAGAGTTTGATAACATTGTTGGCCCACTACTTAACAGCTTAAACTTTTAGGAGAGATGGTTCTTAACATAGTCGGGTAAGGTTTCGCGAGACATGATTCAGTTAGCAATTAAGTGCGTTAATTGTTTGGCTAATTAGGTACAGGCCAAGGGGACTGCGCTTTCCGCTCTTCAAAGCTGAAAGAAGGATAGATGAAGGTGGTGATTTGTTTCAGCTGCTCGCTTTTTGTTTAATGTTTTATCTCCGCATTTTAAGATCTTATTGTGACTTGACTACTTCGCCTATAGCTTTAGCGCCCTATTTTTTTTTCAGCAACTTAGTTCCGGCTATTAGAACTGTGCAGTGGCGGATGGAGGGGGGACCAGGGGGGCCGGGTCCCCCTGAGATATTCTAAATCCCCATTAGTTTTAGTATTTTTTTTATAAATATAGTTGTTGGCACTCTTTAAATAAAATTATGCATTTTTATTTTGTTATAAATTTTTTCATTTCTAAAAATTATTTTAGAGTGTTATTTTTTTTTTATAGAGTGTCAATAGTTATACCCATTATTATTTATATTATAAGTATTCAATAAATTTAAGTGGCTGTGGTTCCTCTTAATAAATTTATAAAGTATCATATTTTTTATTTTGTATTTTGGCCCTCGTACTCCAAATCTTGGATCCGCCACTGAAACTGTGTTCCTTTTTTTTAAGGTAAAATAGCTCTTCAGGATTTTGGTCCCAGAGATTATTTCAGAAAAAAAGAAATTAAACCTAATCGATATCTATGGACCATTGATTTAGAAAACAGATGATTGAGATTTATTAGGTAGTCTATCCCACCAACGAGGGATTATTTCAGCAAAAGATAATGCCAAAATCTGAGCAGTTCAATTTTAAATGAATGGTCAAGATTTTTCCAACTTTACTCAAGCTAGAGGAGCCCAATGGTCAAGTTAAATTGAACTAGTAGTATTTTTAATTTTTTTTTAAATCAAGTTTAATTTGACACACTCAAGAATCTTCGTGGTAGACCTAAACTGAAGATTCTTAAAAAGCAGGCACAATTTGAGGAATATTTAGGATGTATTAGTCTCTTTTAAATTTTCTTAGACTTGCTCGAGGCAGAATGGGTATAAGCTAGTCTTTTTTATTTACTACAATAATAACGAAAATTCTCTAACCCTAAATGAGACTTGAATTTAGACTCTCTTGTGATTTCGGGTGAGTACCTTCACCTTAATTGGATGAGGCAAACTTCTTGTCATCTTCTAGATTTTGTCGTACATTATGGTTTTTTTTTTAAATTTTAGGGGGTTTTCCTTTTTGGCTATAAAATTTTTAAAAATAAAATAAAAATAAGGGGAGGGTGAAGGAATTGAAAATCCTAGGGTTTAAAACTTTTTCTCACACGAAAGGGGTCTTGTTACTGTTCCTGTCAACTTTTTCAATAAGGAAGCGAAAAGTAAATAAAAAATTCGAGTGAGCTTTCCCACTTTGTGTTTAGATTTGAACAACAGAAACTCTATTTCAAATATAGATATGGAAGTACATTTGTTGTGCTAGTGTAGTAGAAATAGGAGTGAGCTTTCCCACTTAAAAAAGAGAAACTCTATTTCTCTTTTTTCCTGTGGTCGATCATAGACATACCACGTTTCACTTCTCTAAAAAATATATTGAACTAAATATAAAGATGGCAGATCAATATAATGCGAATTCATATGAAAAAGCAAAAACCTTCTAACCAAATAAACGTTATACGAAACTAAAAAACAGAACCAGCCTTGAAAAATTTACATAGCACCAGAAATAAAAGCCATTCCTTCTATAAAAGTGAAAAATAATTACAAAAAAATAACCTTGCTGAAATTTTGAACTAGTGTTTTTTTTTTATCATATTGTCATAAATGAAAATAAAAATAGTAATAATTTAAACTCATAAAAAATATACATAAAATGAGTTGTTACCCAGTAGTAATTGTAGGAAGAGTAAAAATGTCGTTATAAAATATAAACGGAACAACTCTTTTATTCAAACCACACTTTATTTTTTGTATTTTTTGTACAACTTTTTGTATATATGTTTAAGTAGTAGCATTTTTCTTAAATAGAATTAATCAATTATAATAACTGTGATGCAATTTAAGTAAGTAATATAAATATTTGTTGAATAAAATGAAACTAAATAGAACTACAATGATAAAAAAAAATAATTGTTGGAAAATTTAGTTGTTAGAGATAGCTCCTATTGGATAGACATTGTCCAAAAATTAGTATTTTAAATATGGAAGAATGTATATATTTATTAACGGATTATGACTAAATTTGTATTTTGTTTATTCATTTTCAAGATATAAATTAATTTTTTATTCAATCTAATACAAAAAGATTATTGTTTCTTCAGAAGTTATATCTCGATTAATTCTTACACTTTTTCACACTATCATCTTATTTAAATTGAAAATTTAATTTCTTCCAATCTCTTATATAATTCTAAAACTCTAATTTCTTACAATTTTTTCTCAGCAATAAAATAAACAAGAATCAAAGCAACAATCCAGCTAATTAAATATGCGCAAAAATCGTCTTATAGTGGGTAAGTACAGGCTTTGTACGTTTCTAGTGGTTAAAGTGGAAATTTCATTTTATGCATGTAAATGGAATGACCTTAAAATTAATATGTTTCACTTTAGTTTTAAACAACGAAGCACAAGTTTATGCTTAACAAAGGGTAAAAATGACAATATTATGAGTTATGGTGTACCTATTATGTTAAAATAAAATAAGGCTCTTACTTTAATACATACTATAAAAAAAAGTAGCATTGAATTCTTAATTCAAAGTGGAGGAAATATTATAGTTGGCTCAGATTTAAGTTGTTCTATAAACTTAAAATTAATGTATTGCATATACAATTTATCTTATTAATATTTTTTAAATTTAAATAGTTTAAAATAATTTTATTCGATTATAAATCACCCGTACTATGCACAATCTCATACAATCATTTGTTAAAATATAGGGACAATTCGTTGTTCACCGGCCCCTTGAATTCATCTTAATTAGTTGTTAGGCATACCAAGAGATTGAAATTAGTACGTAGTCCCTCTTCCTTTAAATACTTAAAAGCTTACAAAAATTGATAATATATTAAGACTAATATACCCTTTTCAATCAAATATTTTGATTCCAAATATTACGAATTAAACAAAGGGCAAGTTGACTATTATAATTTTCCGTAATTATTTTGATGAAATCCAGCATAATTATATATATTACATAAATACTTTCTAAATTTATTAAATAAGACAATTTCAAATTTGGAAAAAAATTAAAACAGTTACGTCATTCTAATTTACATCATTCTAAGAACCGTACGTCAAGTTTTATAATAGGTGTCTGTAATTATATGTTCATATATACCATTGATTTTTTGAAATATTGTATTGTGCAGGATGATTGTAGTCTAAAACAGATAAATAAAACAAATATCAAGGATTGTTTATCAGCAAGATTCTAATATGTATAATAATAGATAAGAATGTATCATTGTACGTAGGTATCTGGATCTGTATTAGGATAAGGTTGTATCTGTAATATTGTAGAGTAAAATGACTAAGGTTGTATCTGTAATATTGCAATTAATGGTTATAAGTGTATTCAATCGTGTAATATTGTAGAGTAAAATGATTAAATGTAATGAGTTGTATTATTAAGTAATTGAAAAGATCAACCGTTAGTAATGAATTCCAACGAAAAATATTGAAAAACCACGAATCATAAAATACATTTAAAAACTGATTATCACCTGGATCCACTTATATTTGCATTGATGGGTGTGTACATGTATATTGATTGACGAACAGTTATTGCATATCGAAAAGTTTTTGTGGCCTCTTCTGGCGAAATAAACAGTCACAACCTTTGATAGACTATTAACATGTATAAATTGATGCACCATAATCCAATTAATCCACTAACTCCAGTCATTTACGTCATTAATCAAACCATATCCATCAATAACAAATAACTGTTATGTCTCTAGAGAAGAAGAGATCCTTCAAGAGATCAACCTCATCACCAGCTATTTAGAACATAGCAAGGTACAAGGTTCCTTTCTGACACACCACTCCCATCACCACAAACATTTGTTACCCTACACGAACTTTCATCTGTTGATAATTTGAATAACCCAGACAGTATCGAACATGGAGAAAATGGCGTTAGTGTAGATGCAAACATAAGGGATGATAATGGATCTAGATCCGAAGATACGGAGGTTGCTGGTGAGGAAACTGATGAAGAAGAATCAGACGGTGAAGGGGACAATGACAATGACAGTCGCAATGATGGTGATCCGGATGAAGATCCTTGGTTGGTGTACATGATTAAATTAGAGAGGGAAGAAAATGATGAATTGAACAACTCAAATACATCGTTTTTGGAATTAGAATTTCAAAATCAACGTTTAAGTATGTTATTATAGAAACTAACATTTGAATTGTAGTTATTACTTAATTTAATTAAATTAGTAAACTCACGAAATCAATAATATGTTTTCCTTTTTCAATTCAAAATTTAAATATATAAATCTCAATTAATAAATCCTAATATTAAGCAAGTATTAAAACTTTCTAAAATCCACTTAAAGGCCAAAACAATCATTTACACAATGCCTTCCATATTTGATTAATAGTATTAAAAGAAACCCTAGGTTAAATGGTCAATCAAGGGACGTACCACTAATTTCTGAAACTAGGTGATCCTTTTCACTAATATGTTTCAAAACAAGGGTCTAAATCCTAGTTTTATATCCAATATAATAAACATATAAATCTTGGAGATGAAAAATTTAAGTGTTTGACATTCGAATTATTCTTTGAATTTATCTCCATTTTCATATGTACGATTACATAATATAGTTTTATCATGAATTAATATAAATTTACCTATTTCATCGCTCTAATTCTACTGAAATCAATAATTACAGATTATAGTTTTATGAGTTAAGATAAATTTAGTTATTTCATCTGCTGAAATCAATAATTATGGATCAATTCAATAATTAAAGCTTGAAATTTGATTTAAATCATCTCTTTTTGTTTTTATTTTTGATATTCTCTTGGATTGTCTATTTTACAATTGGCGATTTAATTATTGTGTTGTGTTATGAGATTGAATTATAATCGATTTAACCATCAAAATTATTATGTCACTTAAAATAAATAATAATTTAATTTCGTCCAATTTCTTAAATTTATAATTGTAATTTTCAAAAATTCTTTAAACATTAACACAAGGAATGGAAATAATAATAATAATAGTAATAATAATAATAATAATAATAATAATAATAATAATAATAATAATAATAATAATAATAATAATAATAATAATAATAATAATGTAGTATAATCGACTTTCATTTCATTTTATTTATTTGTTTAGTTTTTTCTCATCTTCTAATGGATAAAAGTGCATCTTTCATTTTATGCATGTAAATAAAATGGCTTATAAGAAGTTTACGGCACATATTTAGTTTTCCGTCTCAACTTATAAGTTCCACTAGAATTGTGAATTTTTTAATAAAACACAAAATTTAAGTAAATTAATGGTTAAAAATGAAACTATTGTAAGATATGGTATAAGAAAAAAGAGGTGATACTCTTATTTAATACATACTAAAACAAAAAAATTAAGATAATAGCTTTTAATTTAAGACAGAGAATAATATAATTGTGCTTGATATAATTCTGATTTCTAATTTTTAAATGGTAAAAATGGTGATTCAACGCTTCTAGAAAACTCGCTCTGAGGTTGAGTGGCCAAATTCAAACATTAACGTTGATTTTAATGTCTACGCATTTCGAATAAGAAACTGGATTATTGATTTGAAACATTTTAAAAGATAATAAAATTATCAATTTAAGACACGAGAAGTAATTAATGTGTATATATGCACATATCGAGGAAGTACTGGGGCAAATTTTGGATACATACAAGCTTAGTGCATTGTACCAAAAAACATGCCTTCTTAGGTTCCTAAATATTGGACCAACCTTAGAAATTGGAAGGCCCAATGTGAATATTACTGGCCTAACTTATTATGCATGCTTGTAATTTTTTAGATTTTATTGTACATTATGTTTTTAGTTAAAATTTCGGGGGATTTTTCTTTTGACTATAAAATAAAATAAAAAAAATAAGGGGAGGGTGAACTGGTGAAGGGATTCAAAGTCCTCAAAACTTTTCAACAAGGAAGCAAAAAGACATTGAGTGTCTCGATGGAATGATTATCCTAAAATAATTACATAAAGTAAATAATTGGGTAATTTTAGACATATATACGGTATAACCGCATTTTAAATGTAGAGACCGGAAGTATAAATGGATCGTTAGTATAGTAGAAATAAGGGTGAATTTTCTCACCATGCGTTCAGATTTGAATCACGGGAACTCTACTTCTTTTTTTCTGTGATAAACTATCAAATATATCTATGTTTCGTTTGTATATATAAAAAAATAGAATAAAGTATAGAGACGGAGGTTCATATTATGCGATCTCCATTTATGAAAAAACAAAAACCTTTTTAACTAAAGAAACCTCATATGAAACCACAAAACAGAACCAGCCTTGTAAATTTTACACAGCACCTGAAATAAAACAACAGTAGTGGCAGCAGCAATAATAAATTTTTTTAAAACTAGCTGAAATTTTGAAGTAGCCTTCTTGTTTTTTTATATTGTTATAGATGAAAAAAAAGTAGTAGTAATTTTAAGACTCATTAAAAATATGTACAAAAAATAGACATAAAATGAGTTGTCACCGTTAAAAATATGCACAAAAAGTATACATAAAATGGGTTTTCACCTAGTAGTAATTGGAGGAAGAGTGAAAATGGGCCGTGACCATTAAAAATATGCACAAGAAGTATACATGAAATAGGTTGTCACTTAGTAGTAATTGGAGGAAGAGTGAAAATGTGCTTCATGAAATACAAGTGGAACTCTTTATATATAAATATTTGTTTATCAAAAAGAAATTAAATAGAACTACAATGCTGATAAAAAATAATAGTAGGAGAATATAGTATGTCCCTTGTACAAAATTTTGTATCAAACTAATTCAATATTATCCAAATTCTAATGAGCAATCGCCAGATTGAATTGTCAACTTAGTATGTTCGCGTAAAATTTACTCTATATAAATAAATATATATATATAGATATACATATATACACATAAAATCATTACATGATAATTTGCTTGATCTCGTCGTATTTGTATTGATGGCAAAGGAAGATTTAATTTGTACGAGGCTAGGGTGGAGTGATGAATGAATTAAAAAGAGAAGAGGAGTAAATGAGTTACGATTGAGAGAGAAGGGAAAAAGCCCTGCAGTGATGACCTCTTACTATTGTTTCTTTCTATTCTGAGAGATTTGAGCGATGAATAAAAGCAGTTTTCTGAGTTGTTTTTGTGCTATTTGCATCTAATGGTCTCCTCCTACTGTACCCTACATATATCAATTGGATTTTTTTACGATTTGTTTTTGTCGTAAAAATATTAAAGAATGTTTTTTACAAAGGAAAAATATCGTAAAAAGGACCGATCTATACAGTAGGATTATCGTTTTTTTAGAATTATTTAGATTTACTTTTTTCTCTTTTTAACACTATTATCTTACTTAAAATGAACATTTAATTTCTTCCAATCTCTTATATAATTCAAAAACTATAATTTCCTACCATAAGTATAGGCTTTGTGCATTTATATTTTGTGCATTTATATATAGTGGTTAAAGTGTAAATTTCATTTTGTGCATACAAATGGAATGACCTTAAAATTAATATCTCCCACTTTAGTTTTAAACAACCAAGCACAAGTATAAGCTCAATTAGAGGTTAAGAGTGCAGCTTAAAATAGCTTCGTAACTTTATATGCATGCTTATGATAATTGTACGTTATATTTAAAAAGTAGACACTGTACTGAAAATCATAAGCTTAAGTAATAAGCCTTTTTAGGTTACTAAAGACTGGGTTGACCTTAGAAATTGGAAGGCTCAATGTGAATTTTACTGGCCTAGCTTGTTACGCATGCATGTTTGCAAGGTGCTAAATGTCCAATACAATATTTTTTTGGAAAATAAGAATTTTTTTTTTGACTTGGATCCTTACTTTAAATGCAAAATTAGATTTGTTCATAATCATTAAGAGTTTTATCTTGCATGCTGAAAAATCTCAAAAAACTACATACAAATAGAGAGTTAAATTAAAGGATTATATTCAAAACAGCTTCTTACTTTTTAAAAGATATCAAACACTTTTTGTTACATGCACTTTTTAGAAGACATCAGACGCATAATATGTCTGATACATGCCATAGTATGACTGTTTTGTACATTTCTTTTAGATCTAATATGTCTACAACAGCAACACAATATGTCTACAGTAAGTTTAACCATATTATCTCTACATTATTAGACTTAAATTTTGATTTCAAATTCTAAAACTATTTGAATTTTCAAGTGGATTGTATTTGAATTTTTAAATGGATTGTATCTTAATGTGTTTCCCAAATCCTAGGATTCCTAAATTGAAGGACAAATTAATTGTAATATTCATAAAGTCAAAAGGGAAACTATGGAAAAACATAAAATATTTTTAAAAACATTTAAATAATTTTCTAAAATTTGAAAAGGTGATTATCCATAACTTTGGGCCAAAAACTAATTTCAAAAATGTATTGGACTGCAAACCAATTCAAATTATTTGGGTTGAAAACAAAAATCCCCTTTATTTTATCTTATACTAGCCCATTCGGGTCTGGGCAAAACTTTTTTGTTTTTTGGATACAAATAGTGATTGATCCAGGTGGTTCTTTGGGGAGGGAAATGGGATCAAATTGTGGTGACTTATGTGAATTATCACATACTCAACTAATCGGAGTCAAGCCTGGATCTCCTTGGGCAAAATTTTGAAGGAGCCCTTTTCTATTGTTAGAGATGAAAATTTTTTGGAGTGAGCAATAATAGATTAACTAAGAATGTGTACAAAAAATATATACAAAATGAGTTGTCACCTAAAAAAAGAAATATCCCCCTCCCCCACCCACCCACCATGATATACACGTGAGATCAACTCTTCATTTTTCATTTCGAGTACAAGAAAAAGTGTTGCATCATAATTTAATTAAAAATAGTTGCAATCTAAATATACACTATAAATGTTTGTTGGTCAAAAGAAACAAAATGTCACCAAAATAAAAAATAATTATTAGATAATTTAGTATGCTGGTAAATTTCAGAACTCCTAACCAGATGGATCGAGATATAAAACTCCTTGTGAGAAAGTGTAATAATGTACTTTTTTTTGAAATTTTTCAAAAGTATCCTTTTATTAAATTTATTTAATTTTGGGAAATGTTTATATATCTACTTAGAGTTAGAAAATTATAGGGTCATTTATACTTTGACACCCAAAGTTTATACCGAAACTGAGTTTGACACTCACAATTTTATTTTATTGTACTTTGGCAACCATTTTTAACAGTTCCATCAGGTCCACGAGTTTTACTGTTAGGTCAATGTTTTAATGACCAAACCGTCCTACAGATTGTTTGGGTTGTACGTATTTGGAATTAATTTGTTGCAACATAGAAAGTCCTATATAATTGCCCCAAATTAGTACGTGGCAAAGTTTCTAGATGAAATTAATTAGAACATGGCCGAGCAGTACCTCAAATTTAATGCAATTGTAACACGGTAATATATGAAGAAGAAGAAAAAAAAATTAGTGACGGTTTTTGAGTCTCTCTCTTTTGAGAGCAAGGATAAAAACATTAATTTTCGTCTAAACATGGTGGCACTAATAAATTTAGCGTTTGATGTTCAAGAGAGATGGCGAAGGGTTTTAACTTTAATTATTTACAAACACAACCTTCACTCATCTACCATGAAAATAAACATCTATTTACTTAAAAGTAATTAGTATTTCATGAAAAATTCTCTTCATTCCCTTTGCCTTTCCCACTTTTTTCCCTTCTTCTTTTAGGTAAAAATTTATTTTTTCACATCTTTGGCATGTTTCAAAACTTTTAGGAAAAAGACAAAGCATGAACTTTGTATTGCTTTTGGTCATGCGCATTTTGTGGTTAAAAAAAATAAGTATTTGTTAAAAAATAAGTTGATCCTCTTTTCTTTTCTTTTTTCGGAGCAAAATATTTGTAATTTCATTCTCTATGTGTATCATTGACGAACTTAGATATCTACATTTTTTTTCTCATACATTTATGTTGTCTATTTTTGTGGTAAAAAAAGTTTTAGACTTTAGAGCACATAACTAAGTACATTTAAGTATTTGTTATAAGATGAAGGGATTTAAAAAATAGATAAAAAAACAGACACATATAAATATGCACAACATAAAGGTGAGCATGCAGGGGTAATTTGGGCAGTTTGGCTCATTAAAACATTGATCTAACAGTCAAACCTGTGGATTTGATGGAACTGTTAGAAATAGGTGCTAAAGTACAATAAAATAAAAGTGTGGGTGTCAAACTCAGTGTCGATATAAACTTTGGGTATGATAGTACAAATGACCCAAAATTATAACAACTCTATGACGAATTTGAAAATTAAGCATCTAAGCCATGAACAATAAAAAAAATATAAAAAAACCCTACCAACTCATGTCTCCATAATTTTTTTTGTAAGTTTATCCCAGAACATTGGTGAATTTAATGACCAATGTGGATAAAATTAATAAAGCTTTCTAACGTGGTTATTAATTGACAAAACATGTGAATATATTTAAAATCACCCTTTTAAGTACTCTTTAATCCAACTATTAATTACCATAACTGGAAATAAGGTAAAAAGGTTTGCGTAATAATATTTTTTAGAAATAAGGGTCTAGATATCATTATCATTCTGAGATAAGGGCTTGTTTATAATTTATTTTTTTAAAATAAGGATTTTGACCAAGTACAAACTTTACTTTGCACTAAATCGTGTTAAGTGCAAACTTAACTTTGCTTGAAATTGTGTTTTGTGCAAACTTAACTTTGCAATCAAACAAATTTAGTGAAAATTTGTTTTGCATGGTGTATTTATATATTTTTGAACAAATATATTCTTATATTTCATTTATAAAACTTTAAATCAACGTCAAATAAACACAAATACATAGAAATATTTTAGAAAATAAAGAGTGTACACTTAACTTTACAGAACTGTGAAAAAATTATTATGTACATTTCATTAATAAATAGGTTTTGAATATGTAATTTGTTAAAATTATTTTAAAACACTATCAATTAAACACTTATTTATAATAATATGCTAAAAAACATGTAGTGCAAACCTAATTTTGCATGATTTCATAAAAAAATACAATTTGAAAATTTAATGCAAAGTTAACTTTGCAATCCTTTTGAAATTTAGTCAAATATAGGCCCTTACTTTAAAAATAATATTATTCCATGGTTCTTTTGAAGAAAACTTTTTCATACAAGCCCTAATTTTTAATAACCCAATTACATAAAAATAAATGATATTACTGGCAAAATAATTATTGTTATTACTAGAGCAATATACACCATAAGAGTGCAGCTTACAATAAAAGTTTTCAAAATAATATTATGCCCTGGCAAAATGATAATTGATTTCGTAATAAGGATACCTTAATTAAAATACATATCATTATCACATGTTCACATGTGATGAGATAAAGTACTAAAAAAAATTGCTCATCGGTGCCACCATCAATAATGACCATAATGATGATGTGGATGAAAAAAAATATGAATAGACATTGTGAAAGTAACTTGTCCCTACATGCAACATCATTTTTTTGGTACGTGCTTTTATTTCTTATAAGAGTTTTTAATATTTTAACTTTTATTTTGTAAATTAGTTATTTATTAAATTTATGTGATTAAAAAGTATGAACCAAGTGATGCGCGCAGACATACATTTGTTTTTTTTAATAAATGTTTTAATGGACAATCAATTGAGCAATTTTATTGAAAATGTAATTTTAATACTTTTTCGCAACATAAAAGAAAAATTGGTTCACATTAGTAAGCTACATGTTCTTGATCCGTTGTACTTGTTGTCTGCATGCCAAAGAATTGAGAAGGTTCTGTTGAGAATTTTCATGCTATGTATATTTGTGAAAATTTTAAAATTTACAAGTTTTTATTTAATCAAATATAGTATGATTATCATCTTTTCAAATGATGTTTCTTCAAATTTAATTTTAATTATTTTATTTTCAACACCATCATCTTACTTAAATTAAATTTTTACTTTCTTCCAATCTCTTATATAATTCTACACATACAATTTTCAGCTATTCAAATATAAACAAGAGTGAAACAATTATCAAAGTAAATATGCATCGAAATCATCTTATTACTAGTTAAAAGTACAAACTTTGTGCATCTTGTAGTCATTAAAACTGCAAGTTCTATTTTGTGCATGCAAATTGAATGCCCTATTATATATAATAATATGACACCGAGCACAAACACTACACCAACAAGGCTCTTGGGCGACGTAGTCAATAGAGTACGTCGCCTAAGAATATCCTAGGCGACGTAATAATGACACGTCGACTACGATTGTCCAAGGCGACGTAGGTATACAATACGTCGCCCAAGATAATCCTAGGCGACGTAGGTATACAGTACGTCGCCTAAAATTTTCTAGAGCGACGTAATAAAATCCCCACGTCACCCAAAAGCTGTTGACCACCGACACTTTTAAGTAGCGGTCAACGAGGGTTTTGACTGACCTTTAAGCGACGTATAAATTATAAATACGTCGCCTAAAAGATGTCTTAGGCGACGTAGGTATAGTTTCTACGTTGCCTAAGATCCTGTTATATTTATATCAGAATCTCTCCTCCATTTTCGGGGTTGATGTGTTTTAGAGATACTTTGGGCGATTTTGGCATTTTAAAGGTGAAAATCAACATCACTTCTCTCATTAAAGGTTTGTTTGATCTATAGTTAATCTATCTCTTATTAATATTAATTATTTTTTTATTTTTTTGTTTATATAGAAAATTTATAATTGGTGTTGAAGATATAGTATTGTTGTTAGTTGTTGCCCATATTTGGTCTCTAAGTTAGTATTATGTCACTAAGAACTTGCCATTTTCGGTTTTAGAATTAATTTGGGTGATTTTGACGATTTTGAAGGTGAAAATCAACATCATTTCTCTCATTAAAGGCTTGTTTGATATTTAGGTACTCTATCTCTTATTAATCTTAATTAGTTACTAATTTTTGTGTTTATATATATATATATATTATGTTTAGTGTAGAAACTGTGTATTTGGTGTTGAACATATAGTATTATTGTTAGTTGTTGCCCTTATTTGATTTTAACGTTCGTATTATGTCGCCTAAGAACATGCCATTTTCGGGGTTAATGTATTTTAGTGTTAATTTTGGCGATTTTGAAGGTGAAAATCAACATCATTTCCCTCATTAAGAGCTTGTTTGATCTTTAGGTACTCTATCTATTACTAATATTAATTTTTTTTACTAATTTTTTACTTTATATAGATATCGTGTTTAGTTTAGAAAATGTGTATTTGGTGTTGAAGATATAGTATTGTTGTTAGTTGTTCCCCTTTTTTATATATACGTTAGTATTATTTTTAGTTGTTAGTAATTTTTGAGTTTGTAATTATTTGTCATATGACAGTGATCGAAAATGAATAAGAACTAGATGAAATGCTCAAGAGGTTCAACGGAATTCATTGTGGGGGTAATGGAGTTCTTAGAGTATGTACGAGAAAATGGTAATAGTTCGACTGGATTGTATCCATGTCCCTGCAAAAAAATGTTTTAACATGGGCCAACGGGTGACATTAGATGAAATATACATCCACTTGACCAATGCGGGTATAATGGAGTCGTATACAGTATGGAACCTACACAGGGAAATTCCAGAGACACCTTCACGATGGCAAGCAGAACAGAACAGGGCGTCTTCGAGTAACTCGACCATGGACTTCGTACAAGATGCTTTTCCTTTTCATGAATCATATGATCACCCTGGCGTTGACAATGCATTTCATGCCGACCCTGTTGCCAAAGAAAATTTGATAGTATATCAGCGTCTCTTAGACGAAGCAGTGACTCCACTGTACGAGGGTAGTCAAGTCAAGGCGCTGGCTTTAATGCTTAGATCGCTGTAACTGAAACAAAGTTACAATATGGCAGACACATCCTTCAACAAGTGGGCTGCTGAAATTAACTACCTGTTGCCCGAAAGGAACAAGTACCCTGACTCATACAAAGCTATAAAAAAGGCCTTAAAGAAGATCGGCATGGGTTACGAGGTCATCCACGAGTGTTATTACGGCTGCTACTTGTTTTACAAGGAGGGTAAAGACCTAGATCAATGTCCCATTTGCGATGAGTCAAGATGGGAAGAAGAAAATACAGGCGGTGGCAAATGGATTGCCCGAAAGACGGTTCGGTACTTCCATTGGCACCGAGGTTGCAGCGTTTGTATAGTTGCAAACATATTGCAAAGGAAATGCAGTGGCATAGGGAAAGAATAGAAGATACTGAATATCTTAGACATCCAGCAGATGGAGAAGCGTGGAAGGATTTCAACAGGTGACGTATATATTTACAGTTCGTACACATAAAATTTACTAAACTGTTAGTTTAATTATTTTCATATGAAGGAATTTGTCTCGTCATGTTGTAGGTCCCAACCACAATTTGCCGCCGACATTAGAAACGTACGAGTTGCTCTAGCGTCAGACGGGTTCAGTCCATATTATACTACGGCGGTTCCCTACAGCTACTGGCTTGTTATTGCGATACCTTATAATTTTCTGCCTTCGTTGTGTATGAAGAAGGAGTTTAACATTCTAGTCTTACTAATATCCGGCCCCAAGAATCCTGGGAAGGACTATAAATGTGTTTATGAGACCACTGATTGATGAACTTAAGATGTTATGGGAGACGGGGGTTTCAACTTGGGATCGATATGGTGAAGTGGCATTCAACATGAGGGCAACCGTTATGTGGACCATCAGCGACTTTCCAGGACTAGGAATGTTGGGAGGTATTCAGACAAAAGGGTACAAGGCATGTCCCATATGTTTGGACGATATTGTTGCGGTTCACAATAATGGAAGGATGTCATACCAGGACGCGCGTAGATGGCTTTCCGAAGATCACCCTTATCGGAGGCGATCAAAAAGGTTTAATGGAGAGCCAGAGCTCAGACCCGCCCCACAAAAAAAGTCTGCATGTCAGGTTCTTGAAGCTACCAATAGTTTTTCTTACCCTCATAATTCTTTGCATCCGCATCCTGACTTCGAACAGGTACGGCTCAAACTAACATTAGTTGTGATATTGTAATAAGTTAATTTGTGATATTATAAATTGATAAGTTGTGTTGTACTTAATGTCAGGCAGCTAAAACGAGACTGTGTTGGACTCACGTTAGTATATTTTGGGAGCTGCCTTACTGGACATCATCGAGTGTGAGACATGCATTAGATGTGATGCACATTAAAAAAAATGTATGCGACAACATCTTGGGCACTGTTTTAGGTCTCGATGGAAAGACTAAGGACGATGTAAAATCTCGATTAACTCTAAAGAATATGGGCATACGCAGCAATCTTTGGCCGAGGATAGGGCCGTCAGGAAAAATGACGCTACCTCAGGCGAATTACACAGTGCGTCCTAGGGATCTCAGGGAGGTATTTGATCGAGTTGCAGCTGTTAAATATCCAAGAGGTTATGCTGGAAGCCTAAAGAGTAAGATCAGACCGTCTGATAAAAAGTTTCTCGGATTGAAGACTCACGATTACCATGTCATGCTTCAGCGTGTTCTTCCTGTGGTTATCCGACCATATTTACGAAGGGACGTTCGCCGACGCGTTAGTAGAGTATTGCAGATTCTTCTAGACAATTTGCGCCTAAGAGTTAAAAAAATCGGACGTCCGTCAACTGACCGATATTATCATGATCCTATGCAAGTTGGAGATGATATTTTCGCTAGCTTTCTTTACCATCACGGTCCATCTATGCATCCACCTGCTGGAACAGGTCCTGCTCACCGGTCCTGTGCATTATACCTGGATGTTTTCCACTGAAAGGTATTATTTCAAATTTTAGGATACTATATATAATTTTCTTTAATTGTATACATTTGTACTATATAATTGCGCAATCTTTCAGGCAGCTCGGAGAATACAAGAAAGATGTTAGAAGCGTTAGACGAACAAGCGTTAATAACCGAGAGGAACATCATGCACGAGTGTGTGACTTTCATCAATAACTATCTGCATCATCCTAACGCGAGTGATGAAGTCATACCGGATTCACGTCAGTGGAACATTTCTGTTGTCTCCCACCTCGTCAAGCCCAAAGGTTGTGTCAGAAACATCCGTGTTAGTAAGCAACAAATTGCGACGGCTCACTGGTGTGTTATGATAAACTGTACAGAAACAGAATGGTATATTGAAACTCACCACCGACAATTTGCGGAAATAGCTCCACAAGGCACTGATGCTAATCGTGTGGCGTCATTTCTTGACCACCTCCCCAGATGGGTAAACTTTCAGCCTTAACTTACTTTCACTTGTCGCATGCATATTTACATTTCATTGATGTTCCATGTATATATATTATTATGCAGATGCTTCATCTGCTACAAATACATGATCTTAAATATAACCGGGAGATACAGATCCTTGCATCTCAGCCTATGATGTACACCATTTTCTATCAGTGCGAGGTGAACGGTGTCAAATTTGTTACTGAGCATCGAGACCGGATTCGGAAGACTCAGAATAGTGGAGTGACATACGTGGCCGGTGATCTGATATACTATGAGATTCTGCAATCAGTTGTCCAACTAATTTATGCAGAACGCATGCCAGTTGTGTTGTTCAAGTCTAAGTGGTACAACACCGACTTTACTGTTCCTGGCAGCGTACAGTATAATCGTGGTCTTACTTCTGTGAATACGAATAGTAGTTGGTACGACGACTTTCCATTTATTCTAGCCATGACGGCAACACAAGTGTTCTATATAGATGATCCATTGGCTGGTGAGGGTTGGAAAGTCGTCAACCATATGGCACACAGAGGTTTGTTCAGTGAGGCCACACTTGCAAGGGACGATATGGTCACTCCACTGTATGAAGTAGATGAACCTTATCAAGAGCCGGATGCGATATGTCTTCCTATATCGGAGTTATTTATCAACCTAGGTTTAGTACCATTTGTAAATATTCCCGTATATGAAAATGAATATGAAGACGAGGATGATGATTATGACGATGATCAAGACTCCGACGATGCTGAAGGGTTTAACAATGATCTATATAGCAGCGATGAGGATGAAATGATGATGATGATGATGATGATGATGATGATGATGACAACTCCGATTGAGATTATTATGTGCGTTTAAACCTAGCTGTGGCATAATGCTTATATTTATTGACAACAAAGACAAGTGAAATTAATCGTTGTAGAAGGACCTTCAGTGATGCAGCAGGGGGGAAACATCTTGAATACTTGTCTAAACATTCTTTTGGAGTTCCTTGGGGATAAATATAATTGGGTAGGTTATAATTATAATACAGATTATCTTATTAAAATTAAATTACTATTTAAATAAAAAAATTATTAAAAACTCTTAGGCGACGTAGTTTTTAAAACTACGCCGCTTAAGTTAATCTTAGGCAACGTAGATTTTATTCCTACGTCTCTTAATAATAACTTAAGTGACGTAGTTTTAAAAACTACGTCGCTTAGGTACTCTTAGGAGACGTAGAAATTAATACGTCGCCCAAAAGGTTTTCCCCCTTAAAATTTCACGAAAATTTAAAATATATTGAAAATTTGAAATTCACTTGGGCGACATATGTAATTAACTACGTCGCGTATGTTATATAATAGGTGACGTAGCTAAATACCTACGTCACTTAGGTTATATAATAGGCGACGTAGTTAAATACCTACGTCGCCTAAGTGAATAGTATATATTTAACCCTTCACCCCCAATTTCATTTTTCCGCGCAACAATCTCCTTTTCCCTCTATCTCTCAGTTCTCCCTCCCCCCTCGTTTTCCGACCACCACACCTTATTTCCAACAACCACCACCACCTCGCTCACCGCCTCCACAGCTTACCGCCGCCCTCGTGCACCGTCACCACCACCATTGTCCACGATGCTCCTTCATTCTTCACCTTAAAACGACACCCATCCTTCTCCTTCTCCTTCTCCCACAAAAGCATCAAAATAAACCACAAAACCACACCCGCTTCTCCTTCTCCCACAGCTAGATGTTTCTCCTTTTCCTTCTCTCACTCCTCGCAACTTCTTCTCTCGCCGGAGGTACTTTATTTTCTCTCCCTTCATTCTTCTTCTTGATTAATTTGGGTGTTGATTCATCATGGTTTTAGGGTTTTGTTGCAGATTCATTTGGGTGTCTAATTGTACATGATTTTTAGAGCTTTGTTTATGATTAATTTGGTTGATGATTCATTAGATGTGTTGGATTATACATGGTTTTTAAGGGCTATGTACCAGAAACGTTAATATCGTAAACTGCTTCTTTGACTTCTCTATGTAGATGTATATTATAGGATCATGTGAGAAATTGAATAATTATATATACACAGATAGATAAGCTTCTTAGGCATTTAGCATTATGGTTGGAATCTTTAAATAAATGAATTAAGAGGCTTGCAGAACATACAAATATTTATTAGCATATATAATTTTCTGAATGTGTAACAAGACCAATTCAGCTTTCAGATGTCAACAAGACCCTGTTATATGGATATTGTAATTCTAGGAGGTACGGATATTATAAAGGGTGGTGATGCGTTTGACGATGAGTTTTATATATATTCTTAAATACAATTTTGATTATATTCTTTGAAACCCTTTGAATGTACCTATTTGTAGTGGTGTAGTCAATAGCGAAAATCTAAGATTGGCAGCCATTGTGTATGTTCTTCCACCTGTTTCTTTAATATACCAGAACTTGACATTTGAAGCTAATACTGCAAGAGTTTTTTATTCGGAAAAGAGGGGAATCCCCAAAGTCATTAGAATAAAAGGATAATGAACTAGGGGGGGCATAAACCTGACCTCAAGGAAAATAAGTACCATTGCTTAGACATCATTAATACAAACACCACCACAGAATTCTGTTCAACAATTATTTGGCATGGTAAACCCTTAAAAAAATTTATTTGTTATCTATTCTGTGGACTACATTTGCTCTCAATCAATCAATGTAGTCACTCGAATAAAACAACTAATATCCTTCATGAAAGCCAACAGTTCCCCTTGACAATCACATGATACTCCAAGAATACTGATTATCTTTTCGTGTTTTAACTAAAATGTAAATTTAACCACATTAATGTGAACTGAGGCATCACCCAAATGAAAAATATTTATTGTGAAAATACAATAAAAGATTTTCCTTAAAATCTTTTAAACTTTAAGTACAATCCTGCTTTAGAAACTAAATAACCCATTTAATTCACAACCCTAAATTCATCCAAGCTAGAACCAAACAATACCAATACCTAAAATTTTCCTCACTTCCCCTTCTTTGGTATAAAATCTTCCAATATAGGGTAACTCAAAACAAGGCCAAAGAGAGAGATATAAATCTGTCCAAACATGTCCCCAAAATTGCCCTCAATCACCACCCTCTTCATTCCCACAATGAAGCACACCAAATTCAATAGCACCAACAATCTAAGTGGGACCATGAACATGTCAGCACCTTGAAAGTCAAACTTCCCCTACTCATATTTCTTGAGCTTTTCTTGGTTAACAGCCTTGTTGGTTAACCTAAAACTGGCTTTGGTTATCCCAAGCCACTTGAATAGCACATCAATGCAACCAAACAGGCTGGATGTGACTACCCTTATAATCCACATTCTTTGCTCATTTTTAAAGGTAGTAAATGAGCGACCCGTGGAGAGGACTTCATATATGTGCTGGCAGAGTGAGGATGTGTACACAATTGCAAATACTGCAAACCATGGGCTTGACACGTGCACTTAATGTTTTCTTGAAAGATTCATCGTCTGCACCTAATTTTGTTAAAAAATTCAATGTAAAAGTCAATAAGATGATCATTTAAAATTTCAATGTCCGAAATGATAACATATATGTTATAATGGGTACCAAAAATAATGGGTTTAACTAGTCATGTATTGCTTGTATAAAAAACAATATATGAAAAATCAAATATGACTCACAATATATGGATATCATTAATCCCATTGGAATTTCTTTATGAAATATTATTTTTTGTCTCCTCTTATTCTTTATATTTATTACTGAGTTATTTACCAAGAGGATTTGTAAATTTGAATGATATTGAGTAATATTAGACAATCAAAAAATATACAGAAAGTTTGTACTTAAAATGTATGATAATAAATGCATAAAAGGTATGATAATAAATGCATGTATGAGGTTCAAATTCATAATGTATGGCAGTTAGGCAGTGAGAAAAATACATGAGCATTCAATATTTCAATGTAGCAGTTAAAAGGTGAAACAAAGTACTAATACTAATACAAAGTAAGCTAAATTTTGGTACCCATTTAAGTGCCCTCTATCAAAATTAGAACACTTGGAACTCATACTCATCTTCTTCATCTCCATGTATATATAGTATGAAAAGAAGCCGTAGTCCGTATACCATTATTAAAGAATGACACTAGTACTTATTCTTAGTAGTCTTTCCATAGCTGAATTAAGACATTTGTTTGTCTTGCTACTTCCTTAATTAGCTAGATGGATCGGATGACAATCTAAGACACATTGGGATAGGGTCGGTTAAAGGTTAATTAATTTATGCACACTTGAGGTAAGTAATTAAGGGTACTCTAGCTGGTATACTTAATTTGTGAGTGAACTACCCAATTGTTTTGGCTATATATATATGTCTAATTAGTTATGTGTCTTGATTAAATTAAAGCACGTATATCTGTTTTTTTTTTAATTTGTAAAGTGAATTTTTATATATATATATTGATCTTGAAGTTTACTGTTCTTATGTTTCTTTTGATTTCGAATCAATTCAATTTCAATTTCAATTCAAGTCAATTATAGTATTCTTATGTTTCTTTTATAATATATGCCAGGATGCCTCCGAAAGATTCAGCCGTGCGGAAGAAATCTCATGTAGATATGCGTGAGGAGTTCCATCTTGCCCTGCTGCAGCAGCAGCAGCCCTCGGAGGTAGCCCAGACCTCGCAGCAGGTGCCTCAGCCATCGCAGCAGGCGACCCAGGCAGACGGACCACCAGACTCAGCGCAGGAGTCACCGGTCCTGCCACTTGTTCTGCCCCTCCCTTTTGCTCATTCGACGACCGGTAGCACGGGCCCCTCACCACCCACATGCAGCATTCGCTGCAGTTTTGCTACTACTCACGTGCCAACCGACACAGGTAAAGTTCTTAATTAGATTTTTTAGTTATACACTGACAATTATATTAACTTTATATAATTTACTGAATAAATTTTCTTGTAATATACAGATACCGCCACCGGTGCCTCCTCAAGTAATAAGAGGAGAGGAGTCGTACTCGGGAAAAAAACGACGGCGATCGCGAAAGAGAAGGGCAGGACCCCGGTGACCTACGAGGATTCGATTAGGGGGCCGCCCTTCTCAGTTCGCTCCCGGTTCGTGACGGACTCTTGTCTTATATAAAAGACCGATGTCCGATGCTCCATCCGACGTGGCATGACCTTTCGGTGACGGAGCGGACAAGGTTGCTGGATTTTTTATCGGTAAGTTTTGCATTTTTCTTTATTTTTTTATTGTTTGTTATTGTTTCAAATTACTAATGTTCTTTCTGCTGTTTTGCTTTGTAGGTGAACTATGATATCGATCACCGGCGTAGGGAGCTCACTGGTTGGATAGACGAGAAGGCCGCTAACTAGTTCAGGCAGTGGAAGTCTTCCTGTCACACGAACTGGCAGGAATTGGGAGATACGCCCCTTCCGGTCGAGTTCGCACATCAGCCTGTGGAGTGGCAGTGGTTGTGCAACCACTTCAGGAATCCCGAATTTCAGGTAAAATTAATTAATTTGTCTAACTTAATTTAAATACAATGGAATATTCTAACGGTTTTTATCTTATATATCTTGCAGAGGCAGAGCGAGCAAATGAAGGCGATCCAGGCCTCGACAAACAAGAGGCCCCACAGTGGAAGGGCCAGGCCTTTTGCAGCTCGAGCTGAGGAGTACACGAAGAAAGGGAGCAAGCTCCTCATGTGAAGACGTACATAGACATGTACAAGAAATTCGAGATCGAGGGCACTGTAAGTTTATTATTTATTAATTCATTACATTTATTTCTAGTTATTTGTAATAAGAAATTCGATCCTTATGCTTAATTATTTGTAATAAGAAATTCATTAATTATATTTATTGCTATTTGCAGTCGCGGGTTCAGCAGGCGAGCGACGAGGCGGTTGCCTCGTTGATGGAGAGTATGCCTCCGATCGAGGATACATCGGATGGCACCTCGCCGGCCTCAGTCACAGCTCCACCGAGACTCTCTGTTGATGTAGAGATCGACCTTATGGAGAGGGTGGTCGGTCCTTCGAGAGGGACTAGGGTTCCTAGCTTAGGCAGCGGCGTCGCCAAGCAGTCGAGGACGAGAGGACCATCACGGCCGGAGCCCCGAAACCCCGCGATTGAGGAGTTCGCCAGACTTAGGGAAAATCAAAAGAAACTGGAGGAGCGGCTTCAACAGGAAAGACGGGATCGGCAGGAGCGCGACAGGCAGCTCGAGAGGGAGCGGCATGATTGAGATAGGGAGCGGCCGGAGTTCGAAGTGAGGGTACAGGCCCAGCTTGCAGAAATGGTGAGGCAGATGAATATGAGGGCTCCACCATTCGATGGCTCCAACGCATGATAGTTTTAGGTTTATTTTCTTATTAGTCAATTTTATATGATTGTAAAGTTTTTAAAACAGTTTTGTAGGACATTGCTTTAATTTATAAACGTTTTGAACATTTAATTAAATGCTTAGATATTTGAATAATTGAATGTTTTGATATTTGAATGAATGAAAAATATGAACGATTGGGCAGGATGTTTGAATGAATGAAATTGGTTTGTAATGCAGGTTATTTGTATAGAAGTGCACGCGTGGGGTGCACACAGAAACAGGCAATTTCTGTAATTATTTTTATTCACTTAGGAGACGTAATTATTTTAATGACATCGCCCAAAGTCTAGTCAAAAGTCAACCCTACAATGCCTTTAGGCAACGTAGTTAAATAAGTACGTCGCCCAAGTGAGAAACCTAGGCGACGTAATTATTTACATACGTCGCCTAAGGTCAGAGTAGAGTTGACTTTGACTAGACTTTAGGCGACGTAGTAAAATAAATACGTCGTTTAAGAAAGATACCTAGGCGACTTAGTTAAATTATTATGTCTCCTAAGATCCAGTCAAAGTCAACTTTCCTCTGACCACATAGGCGACGTATGTATTTTTTACGTCGCTTTGGATTTTTCTTAGGCAACGTAATTATTTGTTTATGTCGCCTATTACCTAGGGCAACATCGCTTAGGAGACATATGTTAGGCGACGTATCCTACGTCGCCTAATATATGGGCGACATATATGTACACTTGGGCGACGTAAAATCTACGTCGCCTAGGTGTCCTTTTGAGGTAGTGAAATGTTCTCCTCCTTAAATTAAAATATCTCATTTTAATTTTAACCAACCGAGCCAAAATTGTACTTTAATCAATGGGTAAAAATAACTATTACAAGATAGAGTTTACTGATTATGTTAAAAAAAATTGACTCTTATTTTAAAATATACTAAAAGAAAAGTAGCACTGAACTAATTGCTAATTTCCCATTGGATATCCACCCCGTATTCTTCCTTTAGCATCCTCCAAAGTTTACAGTGATTCTGCTTAATTTGACTCCCATCTGGATGGTTTCCATCCGATCAAATAGTCAAACCGTTAATATCCTTTAAAACTAAACAGATAAAAAACTATATATTGTAGAATTATTTTTAGTTATAGTATAAAGCTCGTTCTTATTGAATTAAACTAAAAAATAAGTAAGCTTTATCTACATATACTATTTGATCGAGAAACAAAAAATCCGAAGTGAATAATTGCAATTATCAGACTTAAAGCATATATTTATAACTTAAGCTGATTTTAATTGTAATCAATTTTAAGTTCATTTTTAAATTTTGAAAGCAGGTGTGTAAGTGCTTTTGGTTTGCCCTATCCCTCATATACAATTCTTGAAGATTTTCTTATTGAGGTTAGCTGTTGTTAATCAGTCTAGTTAATAATCAATTTGTCATATTGGGGGTTAGGATTACCAACTTACAAAAATTAGTGGTTAGTCTTCCTTACTTTAATTATCCATAATCTACCCATTAATATTAAAGGTTTATGACAATATTACCCCCGACCTATTAATTAAGGCAATTAATATGAGAATATATTTGTAGAAAGTTAACTATAAATAAATAATATTTAAAGTATATTTTATTATAATTATGTTTTTAATGTAATAGTATTTGTTTTAAAAAAATAATACAGCTAATAATAACATAGAAAATGAAATTTAAGTATGTATATATATTCTTGTATATAATCATTAACATTTAAATGCATTTATGTTTATTATAAGAGAAATGAACAACAAAATAATAAGACAAAAAATGATAAACGCATAATATTGTCATGCATTAATTCTGCCTAATTATCCGCTTATCTCGAGATTAGTGTCTTAACAAATTTGTATCTAATATCGTCCTGTTAGGTGTGCTTTTGTTGTGTTTATAGGCATAGGATTCAATGGCCTTCAAGGAATTGATCAAGTGCTAGTTAAAAGCTTGCAAAAATGCCGATTTGAAGAATTTCCAAAAGCATGATTGATCATGGTACAAATTATCATCAGGCAGACCACACCATGATCGATCATGGGTTGGCCATGATTGATCATGGCTTGGCGGGGATAGCCAACAACTACTTCTTTTAGCCTTTTTTGGAGGGATTTTTGTCTAGAGATATTTTTTCTTGTTTATTTTATTAGTGTTTTTGTACATCTTTGGCTAAGGCTTAGTCTAAGGGAGTGGATGGATGGGTTTATCTTAGGTTTTTTTACACATAGAAGTTTTAAAGAGAAGGGAGAGCTCAAGTTGTATGTTTTCTTCATTTTCTCTTGTAAGTTCTTATTATGTAAGAATGATTTCTTCTTATACAATATTTGTTCTTGCATTTATTATGGAGTAGTCTTTTACTAAGGTTACGGAAGTGAATCGCGATATGATTTTCGGTAATTAATTTTTCAATCCATGTTTAAAGTTTATTAAATAATTGTGAACCATTTCCCTTTCTAAATCCTTCATTCTTCAAGCTTTCTAGGTATTTTCATTTTAAGATTAGACTTTTCCTGCCTTGTATATTTAGTGCTTGTTGATTAATGAAAATACAACATATTTATATGGTTCTAAAAAGCTTGTAGCTCATTTCCCCCATCTATGAATTTTTGTTCCTTTTTGTAGAGATTATGGAGAGTTCTTAAATTCCATAGATGATTTATAAATTTGTTAATCTAGTCTTTGAATTACTTAATGATATTTTGAGTGCTTTGTACACTTTACGAGATATTTAGACTCCTTATTGTCTTTTTTAAGTAATGATCGACTAGTTGGTGAATTTATTCCACAAATTTCATTCCGTGTCATTGTGATGATTTGCTATTTAATTTGCATCCTTTTAAACCATGAGATTTCACATACATGCTTAATATAAAACTTTGTTACGATGAGATTATGATCTCTACCTCGGATTAGTTTTATTAGGAATTGGTTGCCTAACTTCACACCCGTAGCTAAGAGATAGATATGGTAGCTTCATCTTTGGTGGAATTTTGTGATATTCTCTCTTGATATAGCTTTAACCCGGGAATGAGTTTTCTAACTTTGCACCTTTTGCTATTGAGAGTTATCACAGCATTCCCCATTTTTTAAAATATTGTGTTGAAATCTATGTATGAAATTGTAATTACCGTCTATTGTGTCGCAAGCAACTTCCAAATACCTTAGTGTTTTCTTACTGATTTTCACATTTGTTTGGACATTTTCGTTGTTTCACAACCAATCCAACTTATAAAACTAGAAAAATCCTATAATCTGTAATTCATTCCATTTCTTTTCAACTATCCATGTGGTTCGACATTCGAACTTTCGAGACTATATTACAACTTGACGCGTCTACACTTGGGCAACCACAACGCGATAATATATCGGCGTCAAAAAAAAACCCTGATATATATACATTTGTTCATATATTCTTTAACACAAAGATATTGCCACAATCGAAAAATAAAAGATATTTAAACACCCATGTAACTATTTTATTATATAATATAATGTTGCATATGAAATTTATTAAATATATATTCATATTATACATAAAAAATATTTTTGAAACATATATAAAAATTGGATTAAAGTACTAAAGAGCTTAAAGTATGCAATGATTACTAGAAAAAAGACGATATGTTATAAATAGACGCATACCAAATATTGACTCTAAAGTATAGTTAGCAAATCAAACCATATATTAACTCTGACTTGCTGTATTTTTTAAGAAAAAATAATTCAATATAATCAATCGTCAATAATAAACCGTATTTAGATTGTGAATTTGGTAAGATTGATTATGCCCCAAAAGGGATGGTACTATTAATTTTAAAACATCCCAAAACTAAAATATAAAAATACCAATTTGAGAGGAAAATAATAGTTAATATGTATATATGCATGCACATATAGGACTAGCGTGAATTGGAGAAGAAATGCACAAACAATAACCAGGGAGGTTAATGGGCAACCGAAAATTACTCTTTAATTTTACATGCATGCTTAGGAGCCTTTAGCAATCGCCTTACACAAACTTAAGTTAGAGCTCATTGTAGCGCATGGTCACTAAAAATACATATCATTAACAAATGTAATTAGAAAATAACTAAAATAAAATATTCTTTGGTGCCACCATCAATAATGACTATGAAGATGATGTGAATAGAAAAATATATTGTAAAGGTAACTTAGTCCTACTACACCATTTCGCACTATTTGTAACGGACATTTTTTAAGGTTTGTAATGGACTAAAACCGTTATTGTCTTACTGAGGTGTAACGGATGAAGTACATTACCGAGGTAAGATATTAGTTACTAAAGTAAATAATATTGTTTTATCCCTCTTTTAAATAAATAATCCACCAAAATTTTTTTGTGTAACGCTTAAAACGTTACTTAATCCATTACTAAGGATAAATGATAAATGAAAACGATTGAAAAATTTCAATTCTCCGCTCATTTTTTTCACTAAAAA
Source organism: Lonicera japonica (assembly GCA_021464415.1). NCBI lineage: Eukaryota > Viridiplantae > Streptophyta > Magnoliopsida > Dipsacales > Caprifoliaceae > Lonicera > Lonicera japonica. Next base: position 5,475,763 of record CM038468.1, on the reverse strand, counting down.
ACGAAAATCCCACAATTATTTTCATTTCATCCGTCAAAGCACTCAAACACACTCATATGCTCAAAGCCCTAACTCTCATGGCCGTTCATCCTCTAGTCTTTTTAGGATGCCAAGAAGCTTTATGTTCCGAGGAGAATGGTTATTAGAAATGATGACAATGTTGTTGACATAGATATAGATTCTATGTTATTGAGATTATAGTAAATTCAATTAATTTTAGATATTTCTTTCATATTACGATTTGAATTCAGTAGCGTGTATGTGTGCAATGGTTTGATATAGTAATTTTGGTTATTGAAAATGATGAATATTGGTTTGTATAATGTTGTTTGATCTTTAAATTGGAATTTGTATTGTGTTGCAAGGAAATTGGAAAATAATACGATTTTTTTTAATCAATTTGCACTTTGTAATGGCTATAAACCGTTACATATTTGTAACGTTTTTCTCATGTAACAGTTATATTCCGTTACAAACATTAAAGTTTCAGTTACTTTATGTGCCATTGTAACGGTTGTTCAGTATTTTTAACGGGTTAAATCCGTTAGTAAAATTAGTATAAGTAACGTATTAGCAATGTATTTAGTCTGTTACAAATTTATTTTTTGTAACGAATTTTGATTAATTTAGTAAGGGATATATCCGTTACTAAAGTGTTTCCCATGCCTAATTAGTAACAAATTTTATGTGTTAGAAACATTTTTTCCAACGGATTAAGTCAATTACAAAAGGGTCATTTTGGTGTAGTGTCCTCCACCTTCGATGGTCTATTAGACATGCAACTTCATTTTTTATGTACCTGTTTTTATGTTTTAAGCATTTATTACTTTAACTTTTATTTTATAAATATTATTTATTTTATAGGATTTATGTTATTAAATAGTATAAATAAATAAATGTTAACAAATAAGATGTAGATTACATTATATATATATGGATGAATTTTCAATGGGTATCGTCTCTCTACCTATCGATGGGTACTAATAATAATTAATGTCCATTAGTGAGGTGGTAACACCCTTAACCCAGTTATATATTTTTTTAATTAATCTTTAAGATTCCTTTAATTTTATAGTAGGTTAAGAGATTCCATTTGCCAAACAAACTCATATGTATATATGTATATATACGTATATATATATATATATATATGCTCGCCGTACGACAAATAATACCATCTATTTATTGAAGTTTTTACTTTCCTTCCAGTAGACGGTTTGCGTATTTTTTTTGAGAATCTGACTATACTAGTATGGAGAAGTTGACATTTTCTAAAAAAGTGTTTTCTATAACTTTTTTTTTGTGATAAAGTGTTTCCTATAACTTGAATTTATATTTAAAAAACAAAATTATTATTTTTAATCAAATTAATGGCATAAAATGTAACTTAATTATTTTGATAAGTTAATTGATATTATCTTCAAAAATTAAGATTTTTAATTTAAAATGTCTGAAAAAAAGAAAATGGAGTCTTAAATAAAAATGGAAGATGAGTAAAATTTGGAACTTAATTTGAAAAAAAAAATATATGATTGAAGAATATTTGTCCGTAAAAACTTAACCCAAATATAGGTAAAATGTCATATAAGACCTTATCTCGTACTGTGCAATCCACAATCATATAATTCATTATTTGTTCTCAAATTTAATAAAAGTACAAAAAAAAGGTGGAAGTGGAAGATGTCATTTCGCATGTTTACACACGATGTGCTTAAATTGACAAGAGTCATCAATAATTAATTATAACGAGATGATTTTTAACCACATTATTTTAAATAATATGTGTATTTTAGGAGTTGTATATACATAGTAGCAAATTTTGAGATTAACATATTTTACAAGGGTAAGCAATAAAGATATCCTCTATTGGAATTAGAAAATCATGTAATGAATCTCTAATTTAAGATTCTTTAAAATTAAATGAAAAAAAAATGACATATCATCAGCTAACAACAAGTTACTCACTTAACCTTGCATTTAATACTTTGAATTTCTTCAATGTGCATTAATTATCTTAGCAAACTACTTATTTAATTTTAACCTTTGATTTTTTATCAAATGGTTAATATTACAGTAACCTTAACCATCTATGAGTAGAGAAAGAAGTAACCATTAAAACCACACCCATATATATATATATATATATATTATTTTTAATACTTATGGGCGACAAAAAAAACTGTGGATAAAAATTATCCAATTCATCATTCTCTAAGTAAGATTTTGTTTTTTTTGTCTTTTTTCTCGGAAATAAATTGGACTTCCCCTGTTGAGTATTGCATACTTTCTTTATTTGTGAGAAATTTAAAATTTAAAACTTTTTATTAAGTCAACTATAGTAAAATTATAATTTTTTCAAATGATATTCCTACAAATTTAAATTTAGTTTTAATTATTTTGTTTTCAACACGATTATCTTAGTTGAATTAAATATTTAGTTTCTTCCAATATCTTCTATAATTTTATATATAAAATTTTTAGATATAATTTGTGAGTGAAAATAAACAAGAATGAAACAATAATCAAAGTAAATATCGATCCAAATCATTTTATAATGGTTAGAAGTACAAACTTTATGCATCCTGTAGTCATTAAAAGTGTAACTTCTATTTTATGCATGCAAATTGAATGGCGTATTATATATAATAGTATAACACCGAGCACAAATGTTTTCCCCCTTAAATTAAAATACGTCACTTTAATTTTAACCAAGCGAGAATGAATTTTAATTTAATCAATGGGTAAAAATGACTATTATGAGATATGATTTACTGATTGCGTTATAAAAATTGGCTTTTATTTTAAAATATAATAAAAACAAATGTAGCACTGAACTAATTACTTCACAGGACATTTCCCTTTTGATATACATCCTGTATTTCTCTTTAGCATCCAAAGTTTACATTAATTATGCTTTGACACACATTTGAATGGTTTCCATCCGTTCAAATAGTGAAACCGTTAATACCCTTTAAAACCATTAAAATGATAGGTGAATGTATTTAAATTTAAAATTAACAATATCTTTTTTATTTTATATTGAAAAGTTATGATAAGGAAATACAAATAAACGAGAAGTAGTAATTAAGTAAGATTAAATTAGTTAACAACTAAATAAACAAAGTGGGTGGTATTCGAACTTAATAAACAAAGTGGTTTGTTCACCTCTCACTAGGCCTAACAAGCTCTTAGGCGACGCACATTGTTCGTCTCCTAAGCTAAGTATGTGTGTCTCCTAAGAGATGGGCGACGAGCAAGCCGTCGCCTAAGGGCCGTCGCCTAAGTTGCATCGCCTAAGCTCTTAGGCGACGTACAAACGTTGGTTCGTCTCCTAAGAAGATCCTAAGCGACGTACATAGTGTGCGTCTCCTAAGATTTTATGCGACGTAGATTGGTCAATGTACGTCTCCTAAGTGACCTCTTAGGCGACGTACATTGGTCAATGATTGTCTCGTAACTAACTCTTAGGCGACGCACATTGACCAATGTACATCTCCTCAGAGTTAACTTAGAAGAAGCACATTGAACAATGTACGTCTCCTAAGAGTACACTTAGGAGACGCTCATTGACCCATGTGCGTCGCTTAAGAGGACACTTAGGAGACGTATATTGTTCAATATAGGTCTCCTAAGTGTGACACTTAGGAAACGCACATTGACCAATGTACGTCTCCTAGGGGTAACACTTAGGAGACGCACATTGACAAATGTACGTCGCCTAGGGGTAACACTTAGGAGACGTATATTGTTCAATGTACGTCTCCTAAGTGTTACTCTTAGGCGAAATACATTGACCAATGTACGTCACCTAAGAGTCACACTTAGGTCCTAAGTTATCACTTAGACGACGTACATTGGTCAATGTGTGTCTCTTAAGAGTTTACTTAGGAGACGCACATTGACCAATGTACGTCGCCTAAGTGATAACTTAGGAGACGCATATTGACCAATGTGCGTCGCTTGACATAGAAAATGGGCCCTTCTTAGGAGACGCACATTGACCGATGTGCGTCGCTTAAGTGAATGACCATAATTACAACTGCTGCTGGAATTACAGTAACCCCTGCAGCCAAACTGCATTTTATGTATAACACTGCATTTTATATGAAAAACAGTTTGTAATGCCGAATGACAAATTCTAATACACCATAATTCACAAAATCATATTGTAATTCACAAAACTACATCATTGTAATTCACAAAATTTCATAGAAGTCTCAAAATATCAATCACAAAATGTTCAAAGAAAACAAAAACATTGGTGTTAATCTATGGCTGTTGGCGGGACATAGACTCGCCACCGGAAGCATTTCCTCTAACTAGTAGCTGAACCTGAGCTTGCATTTCTTCCAGAGCTTGCTGCATTCTTTCAACGGTGGACCGAAGCTCCACGACCTCAGGTGACGGATCCGGCATCCGCGCGCCACCTCTCTGTTGTGGATCCTTCCTGTATGCACTCCCCAGACCACGGATGATAGTCCCTCTTCGAACACCCACCTCTCCCTGAACAATACCGATCTGTGTCTCAATAGGGAGAGTGATCGGTGCCGGCGGGGTCACGTCCGAGCTCCCTTCTACAGATGCTGGCGTGGGATTTGAGGCTTCGAAGGAGGTGATGGAATCCTCCACCGCGGCACTCATCGCAGCCTACAAATAACAATCATAAACAATTAACCAATAATTCAATAACAATGAATAAATAATAACAAAATAGCAAACAATTAATAAACTCCTACCGCTGTATCTGGAGCGTTCTTCTTATATACTTGTACCCAGGTATTGGGAATAGGGGCTTTATCCCCAGATTTCTTCCGCTTCTCCGCTCGATAGGCGAAGGGAGTCGAACCCGATTGATGGTCCACCTTCTTATCATGTTTCCGTACCTCTTCACTTGTCTTCTTACCCACCACTATGCCTCTCGTGTGAGTGGAGGTAGATGTGGAGGTCGACGTATCTACAGATTAAAATACAAATTATAGTTAATATATATAGAGAGAGATTTAGAAGAAGAAAGCGAAAAAAAAAACTTATAAAGATGTTATAATCACCTCCTACACTCTTGCAGCGAATGCTGCGAGGAAATGAACGCCCGGTGGTCGAGGTGCTCGTGGCACACGAAAGCTGGGTAGGAGGAACCTGAGTCGTAATCGGCTGTAGCTCCAAAGGAGGCGGTGCAAACTCATGATCGGGAGTTCCTCCAGGAGCTGTAGCAGCTGACCGTTGAGCAACGCTTTGACGCAGTTGCTCGATCAGGCCCCTACTCATCGCTCTCCTTGATGTCTTAGGAGGCATCTTCGAATACCTACACAGTTATACACATTAAAGAAAGATTAATACGTGAATGTAAACACATAGTACTAGTAATATAGGATAAGTACAAGTACAATAGTAGTAGTAGTAGTAGTTTACAATAGTAGTAGTAGTAGTAGTAGTAATAGTAGTAGTTTACAATAGTAGTAGTAGTAGTTTACAATTGTAGTAGTAGTAGTAGTTTACAGTAGTAGTAGTAGCAGCAGCAATTAGTATTAGTAGTAGTAGCAAAAAAAATGGTTGTGTATTATAATACTTTCAGTAGTAGTAGTAGTAGTAGTTTACAATAGTAGTAGTAGTAGTAGTAGTAGTAGTAGTTTACAATAGTAGTAGTAGTAGTAGTAGTAGTAGTAGTAGTTTACAATAGTAGTAGTAGTAGTTTACAATTGTAGTAGTAGTAGTAGTTTACAGTAGTAGTAGTAGCAGTAGCAATTAGTAGTAGTAGTAGTAGTAGCAAAAAAAATGGTTGTGTATTATAATACTTTCAGTAGTAGTAGTAGTAGTTTACAATAGTAGTAGTAAGAAAAAATATATGAATCTTGGAGAATCTAAGTACTGATAGCAGAACATCAGCACCAAAATTCGTAGCCCAAACAGATTGACATAAGTTACAATTTGTGGGTCTTTAGGATTTGACCAAATGATTGGAGAGGTTTTGCGTTATGTGCATGTTGGGGAGTTTGAAAAATCTGATACAATGCCTTTAGAGCTAATGTGAAAATATATATATATATAAAAACATTTGGGGTGTGTTTTTTATGACGCAAAATCATCATAAAAAACACCGGTCAGTACGGACTGGTCCGCACTTGAAATTTCCTGATATATATAATAGCTTGAGATATAGGAACACTTGTTTTAATTTTTTAGGTGACAACAAACAGTGTGACAAATAATGTAATAACTCCATTTTAACCTACTTTCAACTATTAATTTCCACACAAATCTAACCTTCTGACTTTTTTACTTCACTCTGGTTCAGTAAGCAACAACCAGATTAATGATCAAGGATCTAAAGCATAAGCCGAACCCTAAGCCAAAAAGACATTGAAAGCGATCACATTTTATTGGTACTAAAACATATACAGGGTAAAACAAGAGGAAAGTAAAAAATAAAACATAAAAGGACTTCTTATTAGATATCCAAACAGATCAGCCAGTCAAACCATAATATAATTTTGTTTTCTTTATATTAAGAAAAAGTTAAGTTCCAAAGTACTTGGAAGATATCCAAAGTCCAAATTATATAGTCTATACAAATAAAAACGTGTTTATTTATGATTATTGTTAGCTCTAGACTAAATAATGTGTGCAACAGAAATAATTGACACTTCCCCACTCAATTATGTTACTAGCTCGACCATGAATCCCGATAACTCGATAAGCAATTGTTTATTGGCAATGCCATCTCTATGATGAAAGAGATAATCTCAAAGATTATATGAGTATATAAAACACCCATCACTGTCAGGAACATAGTCGAGCAAATCCCTTCAGTTTGCAAGGGCCATACCCATGAGCTAGGTCCAAGAATCTATAACCACAACCCCTAATCATAAAAGAAAGTAGTAGCAGCAAGAATCTTACACACTTGAGGCTTTAGAGAAATTGGGGGATTATATAAGAGCTATATCATACACATACACGCACACACAATTTATATAGAGAGTAGTATACATACTTGTACTAGGAAAGTGGTGCGAGATGGTGGTGCGCCGGTGGAGAGAGCGGAGCGAGAGATAGCGGTGCGAGAGGGTGGTGCGCTGGTGATGCGAGAGAGATGGCGGTGCGAGAGGGTGGTGAGTCGGAGAGCTTTGTGGGAGACGATGGTAGGTTACATGTTTTGGGGGAATTTGGGGATTGTTGGGAGTGTAAAGGTAATGGGGGTCGAGGGTTTATTGGTGGGTCTTTCTGTTTTTTTTTTTTTTTTCTAATTTAATAGTATTACTTTTAATAGTTTTATAATTTAAAGTTTTTATAATCTTTGCTTTTAATAGTATTTTTTTTTTAAAATTATAATCTTTTTTTTCATTTCTTAAAGTTTTTGTAAAATACAAAAAAAAAATAAAAATTTACTTGAATAAATGTTTAAAAAAAGTTGAACCAAATACTATATTCCTAAAATATATACAATTTCTTTCTTGATTTAATAAATATTAGTTTTATTAAAAATGTTAAAAAAAAATTACCTAGCCTAATGTGGTTGTGGTGTGCATTAGTTCTATACTAATTTATGAGTTTAAAAATAATCCAACTAGTTCTATACTAATGCACACCATAACATATGTATTTTTAATCATTAGATTCTTATACTTTTTAGATAAAAATTTTGGTCAAACTTGATGTTTTATAATATAGATATGTGTAATTTTTATTTATATTCAAACATGATCCATATCCGACTAAACGGATTAGATTCAGATCGGATTCGTGTGCAAATCCAATCCATTGACAGGCTTAAGTGGAGTGCTGTTTTAGATACATACAAGTGGAATTTATTCCCTTACTTTTCAAATTCATTTATTTCTAAATATGGGATGAGGAAAAATAGAAGCAAGATTATTTAACGTGGTTGTGTAAATTGACTTTGTATTTTACACAACCTTAGTTCTAAACTATTAGATGAGTTTTATACACACGTCAAGATGTCACAACAAAGTTAAAACACTTACACCAATAATATACACACAATCAACTCTTACATACCAAGAATTTTTTTTACATTAAAAATGCTATAACTTAAAATAAGAAATTCAAAATTTAATATTTAAAATCTACTAATCAAGATCAATTAAACAAGATCCATCAAGACAATAGAATTTTGTCAAAAAAAATGAAGAAAAATTATTGAGTAACATTGAATTTAAAACACTCACACTAATAATATACACACTAATGGCACTTAACACATTCTCATTACTACCATCGTATATTAGAGTCAACACAAACTCTAGCATTAAAATCATTTACACCATAAATATATATAGATATATTTAGATATTTGATTCCTAGCGTTCTCTATGTATATACATATGTTTATTTGCGTTTAATTTGAAGAACATAGAGTTTTTTTATTTAATTGTACGTATAGGTGGTGAACGGATTAAGAAGTCATCCTCAAAAGTCGTCAAAGCATAAAATGTGTAGGGGTGTACACTACATATATAACACAAACTCAGAAATAGTCTCTCTTTTTTAGTGGAAACAGAAACGCATTTAAGAATAATTGTGTATATTTAAGAATAAATGTGACTTGGATAGGATCATATTGCAAACAAATCGGATTAACATAAATTTATATCTGATTTGTTAATCAAAGGCCTACCTGGTTCGGATTGGATTTGGATATACGGATCTGTTTTCCTTAATTTATATTTTGTTATAGATTATTGACTTTCAATAAATCAAATAAGAAAGAATGTTTAACATAAATAATTTAAACATGAAGGTTCATGATTTATACTTTTGGAACTTAAATTTCATAATTATTATTTTAGACTTGAAAATTCATAAAATACCAATATTTATTATGAAACTTGAAGTTCTCTAATCATAATTACTTACTTAAAGTTCTTTAATCATTAATTTAGATCTGAATTCTTCTGTCATTATTTTGGATCTAAAGTTCCTGGTTTGCTATTTTGGACTTGAAGTTCCAAAAAAAATGTCTCAATAATCATTTTGATATAAGAGGGTATTTGACCCTAAAGTTTAATAAAATATTAATGATTTAAGTTCGGGCTTTAAGTCCCTCATATTTACTATATTTTAATATTTTTAATTAAAATATGAGTAACCTGATATTATTACATACTTTTATTTGTACAGCTAAATATAATATATCCTTTCATTTGACTAGTTCATTAATGTTTCTCTTAATATGGTTATAAGGCCTTCTAATGTCTCCTAAGTGAATTTTAAAATTAAAAAATATTTAAAATTTTGTTCAAAATTTATAAGGCCATCCATATGATTGTAAGGCCTTCTAATGTTGTCTCCTAAGTGAATTTTAAAATATTTAAAATTTTGTTCAATATTTAGGAGAGAGAAATAACTTTAGGCGATGCCCATTGATCAAATGCGTCTCCTAAATAAATTTTAAAATTTTGCTAAAAATTTAGGGGGAAAAATAAATTTAGGAGACGCACATTGATCAAAGTGCGTCTCCTAAGTGAATTTTGAATTTTCCAAATATTTAAAAATTGGTTTAAAATTTTGGACTTAGGCGACGCACATTGACCAATGTACGTCTCCTAAGTGAATTTTAAATTTTCTTGCAAATTTAAGGGGAAAAATAACTTTAGGAGACGCACATTGATCAAAGTGCGTCTCCTCAGTGAATTTTGAAATTTTCAAATATTTAAAACTTTGTTGAAAATTTTGGAGGGAGAAATAACTTTAGGCGACGCACATGGATCAAAGTACGTCTCCTAAGTGAATTAAAAAAATTCAGTTGAAAATTTAGGGGGGAAAATAACTTTAGGAGACGCACATTGATAAAAGTGCGTCTCCTAAGTGAATTTTCAAATTTTGTTGAAAATTTAGGGGGGAAAATAACTTTAGGAGACGCACATTGATCAAAGTACGTCGCCTAAGAAAATTTTGTTAAAAATTTCGAAGGGAGAAATAACTTTAGGCGACGCACATTGATCAAAGTGTGTCTCGTAAGTGAATTTTCAAATTTTGTTGAAAATTTAGGGGGGAAAATAACTTTAGGAGACGCACATTGATCAAAGTGCGTCTCGTAAGTGAATTTTTTAATTTTTCGAGTATTATTTTTTTTTGAAATTTATGGTTCTTAGGCGACGTACATTGGTCAATGTACGTCTTCTAAGTTTCCTCTTAGGAGACGTAGATTGGTCAATGTGCGTCGCGTAAGAACCACAACCTTTATGCGACCTACCTTTATAAGTTCGTCGCATAACGTATAGGTTTAGGAGACGTATGATATTGGCACGTCGCCTAAGACGATACGTAGGAGACGGACTTAGTAGTGCGTCGCGTAAGTGTAGTTTTTGCAGACATACAATAAAGTACGTCGCCTAAGAATTATCTTAGGAGACGGACTCTATTTGTGTGCGTCTCCTAAACCTCTTCTCGGAGCGACGCACATTGGCCAAAGTACGTCTCCTAAGTTTCCTCTTAGGAGATGTACATTGGTCAATGTGCGTCGCGTAAAAACCATAACCTTTATGCGATGTAGATTTATAAGTTCGTCGCCTAACATTTAGGTTTAGGAGACGTACTCAATTGGTACGTCGCCTAAGAAGATACTTAGGAGACGGAGTTAGTTGTGCGTCGCTTAAGTTAGTTTAGGAGACGTACAATAATGTACGTCGCTTAAGTGTAGTTATAGGAGACGTACAATAATGTACGTCGCCTAAGAATTATCTTAGGAGACGGACTCTATTTGTGTGCGTCTCCTAAACCTCTTCTTGGCATAGTGTCTTATGTGGGTGGTTGATGATATGTCCACCTCTTATGTGGGTGGTTCGAAGTATTGTTCTTGACGGTTTGTGTTCGTGTGTGGTTGGTTGGTGACGCAGAAGGAAGCTAAAGCTACTCTCTCGGCTAGGTTGGGAGACTCTCATGAGGGTGACGCGAATCAAAGCTTGCTTATTCATCTATTTGGTCAGCGAATTATGTAGTTCATAGTATAAATAGGGCGACAAAATTCTATGTCTGACTCCATGTAATAATCTTTGATATGAATGATTAATCAAAAAACAATAAATAAAAAATATATACCGTAGAACTATTTTTAGTTATAATCTAAAGCTCCTTCTTATTGAATTAACTAAAAAATTAGTAAACTTTATTTACATATACTATTTGATCGAGAAACAAAAAAATTAAATTCCGAAGTGAATAAATGCAATGATCACACTTAAAAGCACATATTTATAACTTAAGCTGATTTTAATTGTGATCTATTTTAACTTCATTTTGTGTTTTTTGTTTGCCCTATCTCTCATATACAATTGTTGAAAATTTTCATATTCAGGCTTAATTAGCTGGTGTTAATCAGTCTAGTTACTAATCAATTTATCATATTTATGTACATACATTATTTATCCAAGGAGTTCATATAATACACTATGAATATGTGTTATATTAATAATCTGTTCATAATATTTGTTAATAGTTATTATTATTTTAGCCTTTAAGAAAATGTAGATTATGACACACTATTGGTTCAAGATTTGACATGTATACATGCACTTGGTGTTTAATTACTTTAATTTAAAAAACAAAAAAACTTACTATTTATTTCATCCATATATTTTTTTCTAGCCGATACTCAATTTAACCTTTTACTTATTTTATTTTGATGCATATCCTCTTAATTTGTTAAAACCATAAATTTATATTATTTATTATCTCTGACATTTCTCCACTATTTTTATGGTATTGTATTCCTTTCTTCAAATAAAAATTTATTATTACTTGTTGTGCTGGCAGAGTGGTTAATTATACGGCTTAAACTAAATTTCATTAATTTCCTCCAATTTCCTACTTATATGACGACAACTTCAAATTATTTGTTTTATGCACTAACATATAACTACAATTTTGAATTATTCCTTTTATGCAATAATATAAAGGCGAGTGGAAAACAAAAATTAAAACTAAATATGCCTAGAAATGATCTTGTAGTGGTTGGAAGTATAAATTTCATTTTATACATGCATCTTTTATTGTTGAATTAAAGTGCAACTTTCATTTTATGCATGTAAATGGAATGGCCATGAGGCTATACACATACTCCCCCTTCACAAATTTGAAGTTTCTGCTAAATTTTAAACTTTTTAATTAACAATACCAATTTTAATTTAATGAATTGTAAAAAATGAACCTATTGTGAAATATAGCCTACATTGATTGTGTTCAAAAGACATGGAGACTCTTACTTTTATACATATTATTGTTTATTATCATTATACAAAAGAATTGGTTCCTCACATACAATTAATTAAAAAGACGTAGATAAAATAAAATTTTGTAACAATTTATGTTAAAGTCCGCAGACGTGGGTTATCTGGGTCGAATGGTGAAGAATGGCAAAGTCAAGATTCGAACAGACATAGGGCCTAAGTCCGCAGACGTGGGTTATCATAAAAGCTTATAAAATAACAAAATATTAGAACAAAGATGGGAGCAGGAGCACACCATGATTGATAGAGTGCGAGTGTGGAAGAAAAGCTATATTCCCACCCAAATTCAAATTTTGGTGCACGAGAAAACTCCAAATTGGGGGGCACTATTTTATTTAATTCTATACTAGACTATTGTAGGCCCTAGGTAAAATTTTATGCACAAAATAGAGAGTAAAATTAGTTTAGTACAATCGTTGAGATCTTTTACTTTTTCTATCTTGATCAAGTAAGTTTTATAAACATAATTAAAAATTACTTGCTTGATTTAAGGAGTACTGGTTGATGAATGAGGTGATTTTAAGATAGTGGATAAACTAATGCAAGGGTAATATTGAAATTCTAAGAAAATGGCATTATAATCGCATAAAACATCTTTTGGTCTAATAGCTAAAAGTGGATGATATTATTATCAAATTATGATTATTATCAGAGTAATGTATAACATAAAAGGCATATAATAGAATTTTTCATAGTATTAAATGTAGTTATTTAGATAGATGATGTGATTATTGGTTGGAGTATTAAATGGGGGCCTGCATGTGATGGTTTAGTAATGGAGCAGTGGTGGTTTATTGAGTGGTTTGCTTTAAGGATTTGATTAGCAGCAGTGATGATCGGTCAAGATGGCGGTGTTTGAAATGGATGGTATGCCGATGGGCTTTTAATGGTAGTTCCCCTTGGTTTTGACATGAGGTGGTTTTAGATGAGCTTAGAATGGTGACGTAGTGGAAATATACAGAATGGGTAAACTTTGGTTAAGTAAAGAATAAACACTTGGAACAAACAAGAAAACAGTTGAAATTTTATTCAATGATAATCTGCCTTAAACGGTTACAAAGATATCATCTTATAGCAGAGGAAAATTACAAGAAAGGAAATAAATTTAAAAAAATCAAAATATCTGTCAAAAATAAAAAATTACAGAGATCAATTGGATCTCGCAGTGTTGATGTCGAGAATCCCTCGAGATTTAATTGACCTTTCTAACTCAACTTATTACCAAATCAAAACCTGCGAGTAATAGTAAATTCGTGTATTTAGGAGTTTAAACGAAGGAATTTGGCCAAAAAATAGCATGTATCATTGTCAGAGGGGCTGTTTCGGGTAAAACTAGCTTGCCCCATGTGATTATAACCTTATTACTCTTTGGGCTTGGTGGGTTTGTGACGGTCCAACGTGGCTAAATAGGTTTCGGAGGCTTGTTCTATATTAGATGGCAGCTAGTTGAGGTAAAAAAAAGTGTTAGCTTAGAACAACAGTTTTGGTGAGGCAACGAGAGTAGTCCAACGGGCGACAATTTTAATCCTCTCATACTATGTTAATAGATATGAAAAGAAAGAATTGAGAGATCGAGAATATTCTTAATATTGAATTGATAAATAATATGAAGAAGAGAGTCTATTTATAAGGTTGCACATGATTCAATAAAGGAACGAAATAAAGAGGAAATATTGTTAGCAACTTGATAAAGCTAAAATAGGTGTGCATATCAATCTAAAGTCAACTAAATATACTATGGCAAAAAGGATAATTGTTTTTGGCAAGAGATACCCTAAAAATAAAACATTTCATATATATGATAAGATAAAAAAGAGCAAAAAGTGCTCTCGACTGCCACCATCAATAACGAGCATGTGATGTGAGTGGGAAAATATGAATAGGCAATGTGAACGTAATTTTCTACTTAAAATTTATATTATTAAACAATGTCTAAATGCAACATCATCATTTTATTTGGTTTTTATTTTTGGCTTAAGCTTTTAAATAAGAGATAATGGGTTATAGGGTCTCGCTCCGTAATGTTTTATAACTCTAGGACGAACTCATATTTAATAAAGAGAAGTAGTACTAATTTCATAATTTGATTTTATAGTAAGGACACTTTTCATAATATTAATTTATTTTAAGAAAAATGATAAATGTTGAAGGACAAATATACCCCTAATTAGTTCAAGTTAATGTTAAAAGTAACAATTCTCTCTCTCTCTCTCTCTCTCTCTCTCTCTCTCTCTATTCAGTCCCCATTTATTCTTTCTTCTTTCTCTCTAAAATCAAACACCTCGCTTTCCCTCTCTAAAATCGACAAACCAAGCTCAGCTCCGACCAAGCTCTAGCCAACAATCTAACCTCCTCCACCACCACCATTACCACCACTTGACTCTCTGATCGTATCGCCGAGAGGAGCACCGTTCTCATCTTCTTTTTTCTATAGGGGCAATCATAAAACAGATATAACTTTTAACTAAACCGTTGAATTTAGCTATTTTTCAGATATGTTATTCGGAAGACAAAGTTACTACATTAATGCAAAAATCAAGACGATCAGAGATCGTTTTGCTATCTAAATCGACCAATTTCGACAGCCTAGCGGGATTTAAAAAAAAAATTGATCATAACTCTTTTTTTTTACGAGCCCTACGTCGATCCATATATATATACATATATAAATCGAGTGAATGTTGATCTCATCAATTTTGTTATTCTATGTTTTGTAAGGGATATTTGGACTTTGCACCCCACATTTTGACACATAATTTGAGTTTGCACCCCATGTTTTAAATCCTTTGAGATTGCACCCTGCTGTTAGCTATTTTTGTTAGGTTCCGTTAATAATGGCAAAAATGCCCTTTTCTTCATCTTCTTTTTCATTCTTCTTCTTCGTCATCAATCTTCTTCCATCTTCCCTTTAATCACTAGAGGTGGCAGCTTTGTTGGAAAACCAAGCATTATGGTGAATGGATGGATAGCAAGAGAGACGAATTGTTCAGAACAAGAATTCAGAAGAAGAAGAAGAAGAATTTAGCAGCAGCAGGAGAAAAAGAATTCAAAAAAAGAATTCAAAAGAAAAATTCAGTAGAAGAAGAAGAATTCAGAAGAATGTGATGATGATGATGATGATGATGATGATGATGATTGAAGAAGAAGAAGAAGAAGAAGAAGAAGAAGAAGAAGAAGAAGAAGAAGAAGAATATTGAAGCAGAAGAAGAAGGTGATTGAAGAATAAGAAATGATGATGATGATGATTGAAGAAGAATATTGAAGAAGAAGAAGAAGAAGAAGAAGAAGAAGAAGAAGAAATGATGATGATGATTGAAGGGCCTAAACAATTAACACCTTCTAAACAATTGTTATTCTATACCAAATATACACTTATAAGACCATGAAAATGACAGGTAAATGTATTTAAAAATTAAAATTGACAATATCTGTCTTATTCCAGAACCAAAAGTTAGAAAATTAAGGAAATAAAAATAAACAAGTAGTAGTAAGTAAGCTTAAATTAGTTAACAACTAAATAAATAAAAAATATATATTATATATGTAGAATTATTCTATTTATAATATAAAACTTGTTGTTATTAGAAAACTTAGAAATAAGAAAACTTTATTTACATATAATATTTGATCGAGAAACAAAAAATTCGAACTGAAAAAGACTTGAAGCACATATTTATTATTTATGCTGATTTAAATTTTGATCATTTTAAGTTCATTTTTCATTTTGAAGCAAGTGTGTTTTTTGGTTTGCCCTATCCCTCATATACAATTGACGATTTTTCCTATTTAGGTTTACCTGGTGTTAATGAGTCTACTAATCAATTTATCATATTTATTCACATACGCCATTTATGATAACTCTTATGAATGTGACTATTATATAAATTGAATTATATCGTTAGCCGATTCAAATTTTCTAATTTAACCAAAACTCATTGATTATGAATTGAATAGCTTATTTAGCAATATTTAGTATTTAATTACTTTAATTGAGAAAACGAATGAAGCATTCTTCTTTATTGTGTTTTCATCTTCTCTTTCTTAAAATGATAAATTTCTCCTTCTGATTTAAAGGGAATTTTGAGAATTAACTTGTTGTTGCTTAATTCCGCACTTAAATACAATAAAACCCTACTTTTATATAAAATAATTAAATTAGTATAGCAAATAAGTAGGAGTCAATCCAAATCCAAGTTAATACCTTAAAAGTAGGAGAGTTTGTCGAAATCCAATATTTTAGGAACTAAATTAAAACAGTTTTTAAAATTTGATTTTTTTTAAATTAATTTAACTAAGAAACTAAAAATTAAGCTAAACTAATTAAATTAAATCAAGCAAGCAAGCAAGTAATCAATAATAGGAAATCCTAAGGAAAAAGAATCCACCACCATGTATATAAACAAAAAAGTATCTAATTATATTTTTAACATTCATTCCTACTATATAAACAAATTTGAATTCACCATCATTCTTTCTTTAAAACTAATGTAAATAAAAATAGGCATAGCCTGTATCCCCCAAATTGGTGATTACAAGAGATCCTTCCTTCATTTTTAAAAACAATTAAAGTACTATAAAGAAAACACACGTTATAGTAATGATAATTTCAAAATCTATTTTAATCTAGGACGAATAATTAAAAATCAATTAGAATTAAATTAAGCCCATTACATTCATGGTGGTTTCATCCCTCTCCTTTGGGAGAGAATTTAACCAAGCATATTAAATAAAGAACACATTAAAATAAAATAATAATTCACCATTAAAATCAAAATTAAAGTACTTAAATACAAATTATAAAAAAAAATAGAAAGCTAGAAAGTAGTCCTGTATATGATGCTCGAATTGGCGTGTACCACACGGCTTTACGCTGTCCACTTCTTCTCCTTTAATACTTCGGCCGCACGGCAACTAGTATATGGAGGATTTTTTCTCTCTCTAGAACTCTCTAATAATATCTATATATCTCTATCTATTTTCCCTATCTATTTTCTATATATATTTTTCTATCTTTTTCTTCTATCCTTTTAGGTGTATAGAATGTGTCTATATATAAGAATGAGAGTTAGAAATTTACAAAGTTTAGGAAACTAGAATTGTAGACAAAATAACAACTTTGAGTTTAATTAGGATTCTAATTAAGAGAGAAAAGAATGAGTTGTAGTCGAATTAGGAGAGAATATTGAATTGAAATATTCTTTCTTCTTTATCTTCGTTTTTGATCTTTAATAGACTTCTTCTACCTTTTTAGGCTTTTTATTATAATTTTCTTCTTCCCTACAAAAAGACAAAATAAATATTATTCTTCCATAATTTAAGCATTAATTATATTCTAACAAAATATTATTTGCGGGTTAAAATAACAATTTTGGACACTTATCACCTTCTCTATTTTAGCAGTACAGATTTTTGCTACGATAACCATACTACCTGCTTTTGCTAGCAAAAGCTTAAACTAAAACCCATTAATTTCATCCAATTTCAACTATTCGCTTTACACAATAATATATCTGTACTATATTATAAAGCCAAGCCTTATTTCAACTACATTTTGAAGCTGTGTCAAATTTTGTTATATTCCAAAAATACCCTCAATTACATTAATACTATATGGTTTACATTTGAGTTACTCAAATGGTGATTTTGTTTCTATTCATAAAATGTTGCAGTTAATCCGCACTGTTAAGTTAATCCGCGTTACTTCTTGAGTTAATCCACGAGCGTGGATAAATTGACAAAAAAATATTATCAATTTAATTTTATAAATATTATTTTTAATAATAATTTAATACTAAAATATTCACTAAATTAATAAGTACAACCACTTTAAAAATTTTAATTTTAATATTAAACAATAAATAAATCTTAATTAACTTGGATTTGAGTCTAGCTAGGACTCGGATTATTATCAATATTACTCTCGTCTTTCTTCTCTTTTACATCTTTGGTATTTGGATCTCGAGAAATCGATGTGCAAAACACTCTTCGCCATCTCAAAACCATTCTCATAAACCTTTCTAACACCAAATTTCATTTCACTTGCTCTTTCTCTCTCTAAATTATATTTTATTAAACTTTTTTTGTTGTTGCAACAAAAATGAATTCGATGGAGAAAGGAGATCGGCAGGGCTTTAATGGAACTCAATTTTGTACTTCAAAATAACAATGGAGAGAGAGACAGTGGCTTACATAGACATGATAACACGACAAACAAATCATCCCTATCACTATGTCCATTTCTACATTATATATCTTCTATATTAATGCTTTATTCTTCTTCTATAGTTTTCTCTCTCTATAATCGAGTTATAAAGAAAACAAATATATATGTTGGGGATTTAGGTCACTGGCAATTAGTGATAGAAGTATATATTATGTTTAATATTTGCAGAAAGAAGGATAGGGAGAGGTTCGAGAGGAAGACAAAGAGGAGAAACCGAGGATATATTTGGGGGTATTGGTAGAAAGAGAAACGAAAAAAGTATTTGGATGAATTTTAATTAAAATAGAATCTAAATTTATATAATTATAAATTAATTTTAATTGGTGGATATATTTATTAATTTTAAAAAGAGTAATATTGTAAAATTTTATACAATTTTTTCATAATTTAAAGGTGGATTAACTGCAAAAAACGGTGGATAAAAATAAAATCACCCTTACTCAAAGGGGTAAAATAATATATGTGAGTTACTCAAAAGGTTAAAATAGTACATGCCAATTTTCTCACTCCCAAATTCCTAGCCACGTTTTCTCCCACTCTCTCTCTCTCTCTCTCTCTCTCTCTCTCTCTCTCTCCCTTTAATAACTCAATTAATTTGTTTTGTTTTTATTTTTTCATTTTGACTTAATTGAATGGGGGTAAAATATTGCCATCTTCAAATCTCATTCTCACATATCAATTTTATTTTAATTTTTTCTCCTATATAGTTGATTATTTTATCTTTGCAAAATTCAAAATATATTTTTTTATCTAATCACAATATTTTTATTTTTTTTAAAATGTTAATGGTTGTGTAGGATATTAATTTACATATATATATATATAGATATAGAGAGAGAGAGAGTGTGTGTGTGTGTTTATTTACATTTGTGTAAATAGTGGATAAAGAGATAAAGAGAGATTGTATATCTATTTAAATTTCCGTAAAAGATGTAAATAAAGAGAGAGAGAGAGAGAGAGAGGAGATAACTTCCTCCTCAAAGTAAGGAATTTAACCCACTTATTATTCAACTTAATCTTATTAATTAAAAAAGTCAAAAATAAAAGATCAACCTTAATCTACCTTAATCTAAAAGAATCATGGAAAAACAATAATATTGATTATCTATACTACATTAAAAAAAAAAAAAAAAAGTGGAATTTAACATTTCTCACACCAATTTAGAAGGTTTTCAATTAATTCAAATCGTCTCATGATCAAAGTAAAGATATATAAGAACGGTTTGAATTTAAAATTTTATTTATATCTTCCATTTTTAGTTTAATTTATTTTTCTCAATATTTGGTTTAATCTTATGACATTATTTCTTCGAATTTAAAAAGTTATTCAACCTTATCACTATTTCAATTAAAAATAACTGTTCCATTGTCTCACTAATTCATTCTTCCTCTTGCTTGACTTATTTGTGATAGTTTTAAATGCTTGGATTTACATTTCGTGAAGAAATAGAAATTAAGAAAATTCCAAGAAAAAATACATCAATAAGTTCAAAATCTATTACCTATAGGTTTAGTTAAACCTATAATTTACAAATTTTGGTTTAAGAAATTAATAAACATGTTAATAATTAACATGTAGTTCAGTTTGTAACTTCTTTAGATCTTTTCCTAATTCTTTTAGTTTTGTCAAATATTTATGAATTTTTTTTCCTTTCATAGTCTTCTATTTTGTCAATAACTACTAATAATAAATTATTTGATTTTGCAAAGAGTATGAATTCTTCTAATAAATTTTTACAAACCATTTGTCCAGATAAAACCCTTTCATCTAATAACTACTAATAATAAATTTTTACAAATTTTATAAAAGAAGATAATTTCGAAGAAATGCAATTATACAAATGAAAGTACAAGACGATGCTTACAATCAATTGTGTGAAGAATATAAGAAACTGAAGAAGAAAATATAAGAAAATGATGTTGAATTGGCAATTGATGGCAATCTTTAGATATAATATATATATATATATATAATGTTACAACTTAGCAATTAGTATCATTTCAAAGATTTGTTATTTGTTCTTTAAAATAATATTGCGTTTTTAATCTCAGCGTTACATTTTATTATAAAAGACATAAATATTTTTTCACACGCAATGAGTTTATCATTTATTGATGTATACAAATGATACATACTTTATGTCTTATAGTATTTTCAATTTAACTCTTAAAATACATCGCACACGCATAGTGTGTGCATCTGGTCTAGTAACTACAATTTTGAATTATTCCGCAATAATATAAATGAGAATGGATAACAAAAATGAAAACTAATTATGCCTAGAAATGATCTTGTAGTGGTTGGAAGTGCAACTTTCATTTGTAACAAATTTAAAGTCTCTCCTAAAATATAAAAATTTGGTGAAATATAGCATACATTAATTATGAATTTTTTTTTTTAAAAAAAGAAGACGACTCTTACTTTGATACAGATTATGGTTTATTATCATTATATAAATAGAATTGGTTTCTCAAATACAACTAATTAATTAAAATCAAATAAAATTTTGTAACACTCTACGTTGTTTGCGTAGAATTAATTTAACTTTCTTAGTACTAGATTTTAGTTGAAATACATAATTGTTTGGGTTTGGACGTAGGTTCCAGAGTATATGTTTAATTATATGTAAATATTAGAGTTACAAATTAAGTTGAAGCAAAATAAATAAAAAGAAAAAGAAAGACATTGAAATTTAGGTAATTAAATCTGTAATATTCTTTAAATATGAGAAGCGTAAAACATATTTAATAATTTTAATTTAATAACATAATAATAAATATAAGTGAGTTAGCCTAGTGAAAAAGCTCTTCTTTCATTTAGGGCACTTAGTGGGAGCAGTTTGTTAGTTATTTATAGTAAAAGGAGAGTAGTTAAACTTTTCTTTTTTAAAAAACAATATATTTTGAAAAGTTTTATTTTGAGGAATTTACAAGATTGAATATGGCAATATTTTATTAGTAAAGGAATACAATTAAGGTAAATATGCCTAAAAATCATTTCTATAATATAAGAGTAATCTATTGCACTTTCCTTAATGCAACGGATGTCAGTTATCTTTCCGGTGAATTTGAAATCATATAACTTAGAGAATGTTTTTTTTTAAAAAATAGAGAATAGTAGTGATGTGTAGCAATAAGAATTAGTTTTCTCCAGTCTCTCAATTTTATAATTATAATTTTAAAGTACTTGCAATATCCCGAGGTAGAAATTTTATATTTTTCACAAAATTCCATGTTTGAACAAAAATTGATTTTTGTAATAAATATATATAGACATTTTCACAATAAAATTACCTCCCTGCAAGCTTCATTTTGTTCATGCAGGATGAATGACCTATTACAAACCTCATTTTTTTAGTAGTAATTCATATCATGTTCATTACCTGAAGAAAAATAAAAGTAGAAATAATTAACCCGAAGAAAATTGCAACACAATCTTCACAACGGATTAGACTTTAATGTTTCAAATTCAATCAAGCCATAATCAGCGATAGCACCTTCTATTTAATTTAGTTTAATTTGTGTCTGCTTGCACCTTTTTCTAACTAATTTTAGTTGTTTTTAGACGAGATGATAGTAAATTTTGTTAACTAGTGTCATAACTTTATTCTGCTAGACAAATTCTCTTATAACTACTAACCTAGTGTTATTGTTGGGAAATATAATGAACTGCTGAATCTAAAATAGATAAGGTAGAGAGTACACCGGGTTGAGTCGCGGACTAAGTCGTTCTCTTTAAGACGTTTCGCGGCTCTGCCCGGAATTGTGCTAGCAGTTCTGATTATGCCACGCCGTCCCCAGGATGAAACAGCCCAGATACCCTCTGTACGATTGATTTGCACTTATGCAACCGCTCGACAATAACACTCTTTTAATTGCTCGAGATCGGAAATTTTTTTTTTTTTTTTTTCTACCGCCGGAGGCTAAAAATTTTTCTGCCGGAAAATATATAATTTTTTTAGATGGATTTCTCTACGTTTTGTTCTCTGCGAGTATGTTTTTTTGAAAGCTATTTTAGATCCGTTTAAAGGGGAAAGCGTTGAGACAGACAAACACCTTTCCGGAAAATCCGCAAGAAAACATGGAGTGAAAAAAGGAAAATCGAGGGAGCGTGCGAGGATATTGCGGACGAAAAGAGGGAGCTGTCTCCCTTTTAATTTTATAATTTATTTTATTTAAAAAATAAAATTCTTTAAATGTATTTTGTATAAAAAGATAATACACTACACAAGACAAGCCCAAAGCCCGAGACCGAGACCGAGACCGAGACCGAGACCGAGGCCGGGCCGGGCCGGGCCGGTCGGTCGGTCGGCGCGCGTGTGGTGAACCACATTCATCCAAGTCCTCACCCAATAGCA
This sequence comes from Lonicera japonica, assembly GCA_021464415.1. Taxonomy (NCBI): domain Eukaryota; kingdom Viridiplantae; phylum Streptophyta; class Magnoliopsida; order Dipsacales; family Caprifoliaceae; genus Lonicera; species Lonicera japonica. The sequence continues at coordinate 5,452,937 of CM038468.1, read as the reverse complement.
CAAAAGTCTAATGCCCAAAGGGCTCAAGCCCTTAAGCAAATTCTTCCATATATAAACCCATGAAAGGTTTTATATCTCTCCTATGTGGGACTTGGGATAACATCACATCAACCATCACATCACATTAAATCACCTTGTCTTGGTTTTATTTTTCTTTAAATACACAAAAACTCCAACAATCCCCCACTTGTATTTTAGGAAAAACTTTTTTTCATCGAGCATATATACATAGGACAGTGCATAAGTAAAGGTATTTTTCAACTTGAACCTTTACGTAGTGTATGTGTTTCAGACTATACTAGAGTAACTCGTAGTTTTGAACTCTATCTCTGACAATCACAACACACACCGGCCCCAAGAGTGTTGTCCAAAAAGCCAGCACGTTATGGCCATGTGCTTATATCCCGGTTAGTGAATGCTCTAGAGAATTTGCCCAAAATTCCATAGGAAGCGACCTCTCTTCCACATTCACATAGGTGAGTCTATCAAGAGTACTCTTGTAGCATCGGTACCCCACTCCACATAGAGCTATAAAACTCATTAAGAGCATGTGCTCAACCTTTTCACCTCTTCAAGATATCATGCTCCATAGGGATGAGATAATACTACATGATTTCTAAAGTATCACTTGTAACTTGTTGTTTACCCTTTGAACCTATTTCTTGGGATCTCCAGTCCATAGGTTGGGTTACTATTACAGTGACTCAAATTTCGTTGGGCGTTAACCCCATCCCTTTTGAGGTGTTAAGCACCTTCTCTCTCGTTAGTCCTTTCGTCAAAGGATCAGCCAAATTTTTCTCAGACCGCACATAATCCACTCTTACAGCACCTTTGGAGAGTAACTCTCTAACCGTGCTGTGTTTACGACGAATTTGTCGTTTCTTACCGTTATAGTAACGGTTCTGAACTTTTGCAATAGCCGCGGTACTATCGCAGTGGATAAGGACAGCTGGGATCGGTCTCTCCCATAGAGGGGTATCTGCAAGAAAGCTTCTCAGCCAACTTGCTTCTTCACTAGCAGCAGCTAGTGCTATCATCTCTGACTCCATCGTAGACTGGGCCAAAATGGTCTGTTTCTTGGATTTCCAAGAAACCGCACCTCCAGCAATACTGAAGATATATCCACTAGTGGCCTTGGAATCTTCTGACAGGGTGTTCCAGTCAGCATCGCTATATCCTTCTAGGACAGCGGGAAACTTTTGATAGTGTAACTTTAGGTCCATGGTTCTTTTTAAATAACGCATGACCCTCTCAATAGCATGCCAATGCACTATACTAGGACTGCTAGTAAACCTGCATAGTACCCCCACTGCATAAGCAATATCGGGCCTAGTGCAATCAGTAGCGTATCGAAGGCTACCAATGATGCTCGCATACTCAGTTTGTCTAACACTGTCTCCAGTGTTCTTGAACAACTTCACACTAGGATCATATGGAGTACATGCTGGTTTACAATCTGAGTAATTATATTTCCTTAGAATCTTCTCAATGTAATGAGATTGATCCAAAGAAAGTCCCCTTTCCGTCCTAGTAATTTTAATCCCTAAAATTACATTGGCTTCTCCCAAATCCTTCATATCAAAATTTTCACATAGCATGGATTTCACGTTATTAACTACATGGATATTAGAACCAAAAATAAGCAAGTCATCAACATACAAACATATAATAGTGCAAGCATTATTCTCAGTCTTATAATAAATGCATTTATCACTTTCATTAATTCTAAATCCATTTGCAATAATCAATGCATCAAATTTCTCATGCCATTGCTTAGGAGCCTGTTTCAAACCATAAAGGGATTTATCTAATTTGCATACTTTTTGTTCTTGGCCTGTAATAATGAATCCTTCAGGTTGTTCCATGTAAATTTCTTCT